>JASIRB010004209.1:0-19818 GCA_030323885.1 Branchipolynoe longqiensis | reverse complement strand
CACAAGGCAGGTATTCAAAATTTTTTAGGAATGATCGGTTATGTAGGTAAATTCATTCCCAAGATGGCAGAAATAAGAAAACCACTCAGAATCCTACTGCAAAAGAACACCGCATGGCATTGGGATGAACCTCAAAACAGTGCATTCCTCAAGTTAAAAAATCTATTAAGTATGGCCCCTGTTCTTCTTTCTATGATGTAGAATAAGACATTACGTTACAGGTAGATTTGTCTAAATTGGGTTTAGGTGCAGTGTTAATGGAAAATGGGCATCCAATCGCCATAGCGAGTAAGGCTCTTGATGACTGTCAATCTAATTATGCTGTCATCGAGAATGAATTACTTGCCATATGTTTTGGATGCCGCAAATTCCATGAGTACATCTAGGGCAAGCAAGAAGCAATTGAAACCGACCACAAGCCCTTGGTGTCTATAATGCATAAAGCACTATTCAATTTATCAGCACGTATGCAATGCATGAGGATGCGCCTGCAAAACTATGACCTCAATGTCACATATGTAAAAGGTGTAAATATGTATTTTGCAGATACCATATCATGGGCTCACACCAACTGCACCGCTCCCCACAACCTGTTTGATAGCCAACTAACAGTGGCTACAGTGGGTTTTGAAGAAGTTAAGCTAAGCCGAATTGTTAATGAAACTATAAAGGATCCGGTACTACCCAAAATAATTAAATTAACAACAAATGGTTGGCTTGTTTGTTTGTTGTTGTTTTACATCCTAGCAACATCTAAGGTCATATCAGGACGGGTACTGACTTGTGACAGTGCGCACTCATAGTGACTTTATAGTGCTGCCCCACTGGAAAACCAGGCCACCAGCACCATGACCTGATATCCCACTCAGTTACATTATCCTGACACTGAGCCAATCAGTCCTTGCCCTATCCTAATAATGCCGCGCACCAGGCTAGGAAGCAACAAGTATCAATTGGTTTGACTCGACCGGGGTTCGAACCCACGACCCCATGATCTACCAACACGGGAGACGGACACTCTAACTCATTCGGCCATCCAGTCTGGTTCAAATGGTTGGCTGATACACTCTAAAGATGTACCCAATATAGCTAAGCCATACTTCACATACAAGTCAGATCTCACAGTACAGGATGGTCTGTTACTGAAAGATAATTTGATTGTTTTACCAACAAAATTAAGGTGTGAGATGTTGAAGCTTGTCCATGAATCACACTTGAGTGTAGTTAAATGTCTACAACTAGCTCGTAACAGCATTTTTTGGCCAGGCATTAACGCCCAGATACAAGATGTGGTAGAAAGATGCCACATATGTCAGGATTTCAGGAACAAACAACATGCTGAACCGATGATTTGTCATGACATTTCAACAATTCCATATCAAAAGGTCGGAATTGATTTATTCCAAATAAAAGAACAAACATTCTTATTAGTAGTAGACTATTTTAGTAAATTTCCTGAGATTGCTGAGCTACAAACTACATCTAGCAATGGCACAATCAGAGCCCTAAAGCAAATATTTTGCAGACATGGCATTCCCAATGAAGTAATCTCTGATAATGGGCCACAATTTGCATGTGCTGAATACCGTCTATTTGCAAAAGAATTTAGATTCAAAGCTATTTACTCAAGCCCTCTATTTGGTCAAGCCGAACGATGTGTTCAGACAGTAAAGAAGATGATCAAAAAGTTCATTATAGAAAATAAGGACTATAACATAAGCCTCCTAAATTAGGGGAACACTCCTTTGAATGTATTAGGTAAATCGCCATCACAAATGCTCATGTGTAGAAATTTAAGGTCTAAAATCCCGTCCATCCAAAGAAATCTTAAATCTCATTTGGCATAAGTAACAGCACATAAAATACACACACGACACGCCAAACAAAAAGAATACTTTGATAGGCGGGCAAGCACGCCGCACCCTAAAATACCAGTGAACACTGATATCAAATATCTGGACCACCAGGGATGATGGTCCAAAGGAACAATAATAGAAATGAACACACCAGGAGCCCGTGACTATACCCTGGTCAACAGTCAGCAAAGAATGTTATGCAGAAACAGAAGACACATATACAAAGTACTAGGAAGCAAAACTTATGCTAAAAAATACAAACAGACACCATCAGGTCCAACGACAATAGCGCACAACATACAAGATGCAACCATATGCTCCAAACAAATTGGTAATAACAACACGTACACGACCCAATATGGGAGATCTATAATACTGGTCAACCGATTGGGATACTAGATCTAAGTTTGACAGTGTCCTGTTACATTTTTACCTTTGTGGAAACTCAATATAAGAAATATTTATTTCACGTGAAGATTATATACAGTGTTAACTTGCATGTAACAAAATGCAAAAACATGTATTTGCACTATTTATTGGTTTAACATTCACATGTTACAAACAATTATTAAGCATCTTATATAAGCTAAATAAGTTTACAAACTGCAAAATGTATGTTCACACATATTTCAGTGTCATGTTCAGCATTACTATCAGACTACATTAACAGCATTCGTTGCATCAGTCATCCAACTGAGAGACCATACCATTTGTATGATGATAACCTTAATTAACATTTATTACAATTATCACATTTCACTTGCTCCATTGTATTTAATGTTAACTTATTAGAATTATTGCCATATTACCATAACTAATTACATAATGTTATACGTTCTCTGTGGCGGAGTGGTTAGAGTGTCTGACTTTTTTCTAGGTCAGACTCCTAATCTGAGGGTCGGCGGGTCGGTTCCCCGTGCCCCCATCACTGCCAATTTGGATTTCCACCGCTGTGTATAACTTACAGCGTCATCAAAGGCTGGTTGCTCTCATACCATGTCTATGTGGTGTGGGAGGTTAAAAATCCCTTGGGTCGGTAAAAGTGTAGGTTCGGGCTTTCTATCGACCAGCAGTGGAGTGGGGAAGACCAGTCATCTGTGACTGGGATTTCCCCTGCTTGGGACAACTAATGTACCAAAAAAAAAAAAGAAAAAGAGAGACAAATAAGTGTTCACACTTCCTGTCTACCATTCGCTGTATCGCTATATTGAAAGAGTGGATGACCCGAACATAAAAATTACAAATGTTTTGATTATTGAAAGGAGGATGTCATGTATTTATATTGCAGCTGCGCACATCTGATCAGTAGGACTGATCATATGACCAACAGGTAAACATGACGCATATTGAATAAAAGAATCACTGAGTTAACATCTTGATTACATTACAGCCCCCACTCCCCCACCTGCCTGACACCCCTCTCTGCAGTCATGTGTCAGACGCAGTGGATTGATCAGACGTTGTGTGGCTGTGAGGCATGTAAAAGTACAACGTCTGAACACTTTGACTTCTGGATACTAAATGCTTTATTCACCATCCAGGGCACTGAACTGCCGGCACGCTTTGTCTATAACGTAATCTCATTAGCATATCCTTTGTTCTCCACACGTGCCTGGATGCCTTTATGCATATATTACATCCCCCCTCAAAGTATTTCTGAGACATGAAATGTTTCAAAATCATCATCGTCACACCAAGTCTACATGTTTAAAATACACTGCAATACAATAATACAAGGAAATATCACTGGTATTTAGCTTTAACCACAGGTTTAGTGAACGTCCGAGTGCACAATGTCAATGATGTCCTTTGAAATGTCCGGCTGCTTAGCCTCCTATATGCCATAATGTCTGGCTTGTGATATATGCGTAATAGATGTCTAGACACGTCTATAATATATGCTAATGAGATGCATAATGTTCTAGACAGTGAGTGAGACAAAGGAGTATGTAAATGAGATGATGTCATGGAAAGTTTAGCTGGCAGTTCAGTGAGCCCTGGACGGGAATAAACCATTCAGTATCCAGAAGTCAAAGTGTTCAGATGTTGTACTTTCACATGGTGTCAGATGAGGAAGAATGCCACCCGCTAATACATTGCCAGGTTTGCGGCCGCCTGGTCAGCTTGTCCTCAGCAACAACGCAAGATCAAACTGGAAAACATGGATCAGAGCATATGGCATATACGCCATTGCTGCAGGTGTCATATTGAAGGCAGAACAAGTGTAATGCTGCATCTTTCTTCACATGGCTGGTGAAGAAGCACAAAATGTTTTCGCCAATATGTCCATCGCGCTCGCTGACTGAGACAGGATCGGACCACTCATAGAAGCATTCCAGACATATTGTATAGGCAAGTGCAGTTTGATAATAACAAGGTACAAGTTTAATTTGCATAATCAAGCTACAGAAACTATGGCCACGTACATCACAGCGCTAAGAGACAAAGTAAAGGATTGCGAATATGGGACAGTGGAGGAGTCGCTGTTGCGCGATCGGTTGGTGGCTGGCGTAAAAAACATAAATTTGCGTAACAAACTGCTGCAAACTGCTGAGTTAACTCTGGAGAAGTGTGTGAGTATGTATGAAATGAGTGAATTCAGTTCGGATCTGTGGAGGACACCAAATCAGATGTTGAGATTAAGGAAATTGATTTTCTCAAGAACTAGGTTACGGCACGTACCGGTGCACTGGCGGTCCGGTCATCGGCGACGCCATCTTGGAAATCACCATCTTGGAATTCTGGCGGTGCTGGTGCAGGAGAGTTCAAGATCCACTGTCAGAACTGTGGGTACGAACACCGCCGGGGAGTCTGCCCAGCGAAAGGCAAAGCTTGCATAGCCTGCAAGAAGATCGGGCACTTCGGTAAGGTCTGCCGGAGCAGGGTCAACGAATTGGCCGTTGAAGAGCCCGACCCTCACAATGCTGAGCAAGACCCGGATCTGGTGGAGGTCAATGTGCTGACAACGGATCTGTTCGTCGGTGCCGTTGACCG
This sequence comes from Branchipolynoe longqiensis, assembly GCA_030323885.1. Taxonomy (NCBI): domain Eukaryota; kingdom Metazoa; phylum Annelida; class Polychaeta; order Phyllodocida; family Polynoidae; genus Branchipolynoe; species Branchipolynoe longqiensis. The sequence continues at coordinate 14,968 of JASIRB010004209.1, read as the reverse complement.
CGGTGCCGAGCAAGATGCCGATCTGTGGTATGCGACCGTCCGAGTGAACGGTCGCCCTGTCAAGTTCAAGCTCGACACCGGGTCGGAGGAAAATGTGCTTCCGAGGTACCTCTTTGACAGAGTCGCTCCGGGGCAGGTGATGAACACCAGGTGTTCGTTGGTGACGTTCTCGGGACATCGGATCACTCCTGACGGGGAGGCGTCGGTCGACACGAATGGCAAAAACTTTAGGTTCCAAATGGTGCGGAACTGTCACCCTATTTTGGGGAAACAGGCTAGTGTGACATTGAACCTGCTGGCGCGGGTTGACAAGGTGCACTCTGCCGTACCGACGGAAATTTCCAAGCCGAACGACTGTCCAAGCACCCGGGCTGAACAGCTGATAAGTGAATACAACGACGTGTTTCAAGGTTTAGGTCTTATCAAAGCAAATGCTGTCATTCATGTTGATAAATCTGTACAACCTGTTATAGATCCACCTAGAAAAATCCCATAGTAAAGTGCGTAGTGAACTTGATCACATGGTAGAGTTAGGTGTAATAGTTGAGCAGGATGAACCTACCCAGTGGATTTGTCTGGATCTAACTAAGTTGAACAAATCGATGAAGAGAGGGCCTTTCCCTACCAAAACAATTGACAAAATTATTGCCAAGACAGCAGATGCCAAATATTTTTCAGTTTTTGATGCAATGACAGGGTATTGGCAAATAGAGTTAGATGAAGAAAGTTTGCGTCTGTGCATGTTTAACACTCCGTGGGGCCGGTACAGGTACACTCACCTGCATATTGGCATCAAAACAGCCAGTGACATTTTTATTCAGAAAATGCACCGTGTCATGGGCAAGCTACCTTTTATCGGGATAGTCACTGAGAACATTTTGGTATATGGGTCGATTCGAATAAGGAAGCCGGAGACCTAGTGGGAGTAAGAGGATTTATTAACATAGTGAGGGAGGGTTACACAGTGGGGGCCTCCTAGTCGAGTTCATCGATGTCGATGGGGGCGTCTTGGATGGCCAGAGGCTCTGAGGCCGCCGGAGCCGACCCTTATGGAGTAGTCCTTAAAAAAGAGGGTGAGTGGGCGTGGTAAAATGTTGCCAGCGGTGAGGAAAGGAAACCGAATGTCCAGGCTGGGAGGAGGTTTCGGTATGTGTCAGTGGGGCCTGCTTGGTGGCGTGGTGGGTCCCCGGCTTCCCCCCCCGAATCAACCACAATTCGAAATTATGCGCCGATTCGAGTAAGGAAGCCGGCGACCTAGTGGGAGTAAGAAGATTTATTAACATAGCGAGGGAGGTTTACACAGTGGGGGGCTCCTAGTCGAGTTCATCGATGTCGATCGGGGCGTCTTGGATGGCCAGAGGCTCTGAGGCCGCCGGAGCCGACCCAAAACACAGCGCTAAGGCTCGGGGGGCCTCAGAAGGGGCGAGGCGAGGGACGTAGTCGAACACAGCAGATGACTCCCAAGTGCCCTGGGCCATTATCGCCGCCAGGTCGGCGCCCCTCGCGGCACAGGCCTGGGCGGCCCCCCGCCGGAGGCCGTGAAGCGTGAAGCGGGAGGCCTCCGGGACGCCCGCCTCCGCGAGCGCCTCCCTCACCATGGGGGTCAGTAACTGTGGGGTGAGTGGGGTGCCTGTGTGGCACATGAAGGCTGGGGCATCAGAGGGAGCAGGGACCTGCTGCAGGGCTCGGAACCAGGCGCGGACCGGGCACATGGGGGACTCGGGAAGGGCCGGCACAAAGAGGGCGACCGCCTGCGCGGCGGATGGTGTTGAGGATGAGATTGCGACGCGCAGCCCCCCACGGAGCGCGGGTGACGTCTGCGCGGCGGATGTTGTGGGGGCCTCCCCTTCCACCGTGGGAGGGGGAGAGGAGGTTGGACTGGCGCATCAGGGTGAAGAAGCCGATGATGACAGCCGCCCAAGGGACCACCCCGCGGTGGCCCTGGGCGCGGAGGTGCTGGTAGATGAGGCGGATCATGGGCGGCGTGATGGATGGTGCGCATCTCACGGGCACCTGGAAGAGCCTCTCGCCGCCTCGACGGACCCGAGCGGGGAAGGGCGCGTCGAATGGGGCGAGGTCTCCAGCCGCCTCCCGAACCCAAGAGCGTGCCCCCGAGAAGGCATTGGCCACCGAGGAGGGGGATGGGAGCAGGCGGTGGAGGTGGTCGACGAACATGCCGACATCGTAGGGGGAGGGGGCCAGGTGGTCGACCCCCTCGGTCGAGCATGAACTCGACGTAGCATGTGGCGTGTCTGGAACGGTTGCGCCAGGTGCCCGGGGCCAATGCTGCACGGTGGATGCTCATGAGGTGGTCGTGGTCCCCGGAGTCGATGTCTGCAATTATAGGTGATGATCGAAGATATCAGGGGTGTGGTGGACGCGGACACGGGCAAGTTGAAGGGCAGCGCATGATTTACGAACATATTCAAGGGCGGGCAGGGAGGAGTGCGCTCGACTGAGGGCATCGGCCAAGAGGAGGTCGACACCGGGCTTGTGCCTGATGGTAAGCGTGAACGAGCCGAGCGCCGCCTCGAGCCATAGCTCGCGGGCGCAGGCCCCCAGAGTCGGGTCGGTGGCGCGGCCGCTGTCGAGGGCCGCGGCAGAGGCAGCATTGTTGGTGTTGATGATGACCTCCAGGCCGCTTGAGACCAGGGGGCGGAGTGCCTTGACCGCCAGGACAAGGTTGACCGCCTCGAGTTTGTGGATGTTGGGGTATGTGCGCATGTGGCGCTCGTCGTAGGCCTCGGAGAAGCAGGTCTCCGTGGAGAAAGCCCCGCCCCCGGTGAGGCAGGAGTCGCACTCGATCATCCAGGTCGGCCAGACCGGGGCGGGGAGAAGGTAGAGTCCGTTGCCGCCGGCCGCATAGTCCAGGAACCAACGCACGTCCTTGCGCATCTCCGGGTCCACATCGGCGATCCCCGGGCCGGGGAGCGCGCGGAGGCTGCGTAGGAGGCGACACATAAACTTGCGGGCGGCGGGGATGCAGCCGCTGATGTGGGCGAGCCTGCCGATGAGGCGCTGGAGCGCCTTCCTGGACATGGAGGGCCTGGAGAGCCAAGCGTTGCACTCATGGGTGACCTGGTGGAGCTTGAGCTCCGGGATCTGGATGACCATTCGCTGAGAGCAGATGTCGAACCCCAGCCAAGATAGCCTCACGGCCCGGGGTGTGCATTTGTCGGCCGCCAGCTGGACACCCAGGTCGGCGCAGAGGGCCCTGAAGGCGTCGAAGGCCCGGCAGGCGTCGAGGTAGGATGCCTCGCATCCCACAAAATCGTCAACATAGACGACCGAGTGGAAGCGTCGGCGGGCGAGGACCCATGAGATGGCGGAGGTCACCCAGACGCAGGCAGCGCCTGAGGTCCGGCAGCCAAAGGGGAGGGCGATGTCGACATAAGTTCTGCCCTCGACAGTTATGCAGAAGAGTGCGGCGGACAAGTGGTCCACCGGAGCTGTCGATACGCGCGGGCGACGTCCGCGGTCCAGGCGAAGGCCCCTTGGCCCTTGTGGACGATCCTGCTGCCAAGGTCCGCCACGGATGGAAGGGTGTAGGCCGCGGGGAGGCCGATGTACTCGCCTTGAGGTATACTCGGATTGACGCTTCTGCCTCTGGGGTAGGATAAGTCGACGATGATGCGTCGCTTCCCGGGGTCGGACTTGAGCCTAGTCATGATCGGGCTGCATTGCACCCATGGGGAGAAGGGAGGCACTTCAAAGGGGCCAAGTAGGGTGCCCAGCTCGAGCTCCCGGGCAACATAGTCTGTAATGAATCGGCCGTGGGCGGGGTCCTCGCGATGGTTGTGGTAAGTGGCCTTGGGGGGGTAGGGCGCGCAGTAGTTGCCCGGAAAGCCAAACTCCAGCTGGTTGACCAGGGTAGAGTCCGGGTGGTCGGCCAGCGCCCTCCTCCAGGCGTCGATGTCGAGGCCCGAGTTGATGGGGACGCGGGCGGCCAAAAGGTTTGGTAGCGCCGCGGCCCTGGCGGCGTCATAGGCCACCACGTATTGCGGGTATTGGTCCCAGGCCGTGCCGGACAGGACCGGCCATATGGCGTCAAGTGTCAGTCTGTATTCAGCGGGGGAGTGGCCGCAACAGGGCTCGACTCGGAGCGAGTGCTGGTGTAGGCTGTCGATCACTGCCTCGACCGGCTCAGATAGGTGGCCATCCGAGCTCGGGTCGGGCCGGCCAGGGGTGGAGGCTGCACCATCCGGGAGGCGGCGGACAAACTCATCGTATCACGGGGGCGGACTGGCCTTGTTTACTGTTGTCAATGTTGTGTGTGGGCCGGTGACGTCATGCGGGGATTCCCCGGGGGAAACCCCGCCGCTGGTGGCTGGCCCGCGCCCGGCGCAGGGGACCAGCGGGCGGGTTGGAGTGTTTATTATGTTGGTTGTAGGGGGGCCGAGGGGGTATCCCAGTGACGTCACAGGGGGCCACCCGGGAGCGGTGTGGCTTCAGGCTACGGGCGGAGACATGGCTGCAGGTTTGTTTACCTTGGTGGCTCCGGCTCTTGGGCGTGCCCTGCGTCAGAGGGGTGTCCGTTGGCGATCCTGGTCGGTGTGCCATAGGAGGGCGGGGGGGGTGAGCCCCGCCTAGTGTCTAAAAATCTGCCGACGACTTCTTCGCGGTGCCTTTCTCACGGGACCGTTTGGAGTGGCATGTGATTCCCCTCTCGGGGCCTTGTGACACGCGTCGGGGTCCGGGTTCCATACGGTGCAGGGTGGTCCCATGCTGACTTTGTCGTACGTGTTACGGGCGTCCGGGCCCGGCTTTGCCGCCTCGCTTGCCGCGGCCCTGGTGCCGTTCGCCGCAGCTGCGGTGTGGCCAGCCATCGTAATGACCTCAATGCGGATGGCCGTGATTGCTGCATGGTCTCGCCAGCCTCGCGGAAGGCGGCCGTCGGTGATGCGGGTGAAAATTTCCTCCGAATACCGGCGCACAATACTCCAGGGCAAAGTACAGTTATCCTGTGCCACGGCCTCCTGGTGGGCCGACAGGGCTGCCAGGGCGTGGGCGGGGAAGCACCAGGCGCTTTAGACCTAGGGTATACTCCTCACGTGTTGCGTCGCCTTTTTTGACCGACTTCCCCTCGTCTCCGCGCTCAATAAGGTCATATGGGAAGAGATATTTTGATGAAATACCTTTCTTTCTGGAGTGTGTCTTGGCTTCCGCGACGGCTGCGATAATCCTGACCGCCTCCTCTGCCGTAGACCGTGGGCTGCGGTAGCGGGAGTTGTCCCGCTCCCGGCGTTGTTGTCGGTGTCCGGTGGCGCGGCGGCGGGGCGAGGTCTCAGCTGAGTGTGCGCGGGTTCGGCGCGCCAGGCAGGGGTGCAGCAGGGGTGGGGTTTCCCACATAGTGTCCGCCTCCGGGATGTCGCCTTCCAGGTCGCCCGGGAGGTAGGCTGGGGACTGGGGGGAGGCCGTTTGTGCGCGGGCATGCCCCGCCGTTGCAGCCGGGAGTGTCCGATCCGGGGAGCGGGGCGTACGTGCACGGGGACGGGCGCGTCCCGCCGCCGCAGCCGGGGGTGACCGTTCCTGGGAGCGGGGTGGCCGGCCAACCGCCGCGGCCGGAGGGGACGCCGCCTGGCGTGCCTCCTCGAGCGCTTTCTCCTGGCATAGGACATGCTCCTCGACTCGCTTCCACCTCTCCTCCATTGCGTCCATGGTTTGCTGCATGCGGTTCAGGAGCTCGTCCTGTCGATTGTCTGTCATGGGGGTGGCTGGGGCCCGCTTTGGCTTCGCAGGTCGCCGCCATCTTGTATGGATTCGCCGAGTTGCTCACGGCTCTGGTCCGGGTGGAGTCTCCATGCGCCTCGCTTCTGGGGCCTGCTGGGTAGGCGTGTGGATCTCCGTATGCGCTGCATGGTGTTGGTTACATGGGTGCCTTTTTTATTCCGTGGGTGTCGAATCTTGGGTGCCTTGGGAGGTTTGAGTGGGTGCCTGTATTTAAAATGTTGCCAGTGGTGAGGAAAGGAAACCGAATATCCAGGCTGGGAGGAGGTGGGTCCCTGGCTTCCCGCCCGAATCAACCACAATTCGAAATTATGCGCCAATGGTTGAGGAACACAACGAGAGGCTCAAGGCCGTGTTGGACCGAGCTAGATCGGTAAATCTTTGCTATGCAAAACTACAGTAAAGTATGTAGGTCATCAACTTACCCAACAGGGGCTGAAGCCTGATCCAGACAGAATACAAGCAATCATAGACATGCCAGAGCCGCGCGACAAACAAGGCATCCAAAGATTCCTGGGCATGGTTGGGTATGTGCACAAGTTCATACCTAACATGTCCGAGATTGCCAAACCACTGTACACGCTCCTCGCTAAGGATGTAGTGTGGTACTGGCAAACCAAACAACAGGGTGCTTTTGATAAGTTGAAGGAGAAGTTGAGAACTGCTCCTGTGTTTGTCTTATTATAATGTAAACAAGCCCATTGTCATTCAGGTAGATGCCTGTCAGTCAGGTCTAGATGCTGTGTTAATGCAAGAAAGCAAGCCAATCGCACTCGCATCTCATGTGCTCAATTCAGCACAGTGTGGTTATGCCAGGATAGAAAAAGAAATGCTTGCCATATGTTTCGGATGCCAGAGATTTCATGACTATATCTTTGGCAAGGAGATTCAAATTCAAATGGACCACAAGCCGTTGGTGGCGATAATGCAAAAACAGATTCACAAACTTTCGGCCAAAATCCAGAGAATGCGAATGCGTTTGCAAAACTACATTATTCAACTGTGTCATGTGAAGGGTTCTCTGATGTTTTTTGCAGACACATTGTCCAGAGCACATAGTGCTAATGTAGGTCATGGTAGCCTGTTCGATGACACGTTCTACATTGCCGCAGTGGACATGCAATCGTCAAGCTTGTTAAGTAAAATTGTCAGAGAATATGAAAAAGATCTATCCATGTCCATGTTAATCACACATATTGAAGATGGGTGGGACACTACACACATACAGACACCACCTTGTCTTAGACAGTACATCCCATCAAAGACAAGTTAACAGTAGAAAACAATCTAGTCATGAAAGGCAATCGGGTGGTGGTACCTCTGGGTCTCCACGGGGAGATGATTGAGGCGTTAAACGAAATGCGCTTGGGCGTGACAAAATTCAAGCAGCTAGCGCGAGACTGCATGTTCTGACCTAACATAAACAAACAAATTGAGGAAAAAGTCAGTCGGTGTGACACTTGGCAGAACAACCGGAAAAGTTTGCATAATGAGCCATTGATAAGCCGCCCGATAGCCTGGGGTTTTAACTGTGCTTTAATAGTGGGTGATTTAGACCGAAGTCGATGACTCATAAGCAATTGAGCTGGAGAAGCATTCATATGTCTTAGAGGGGTATTACGGTAGTTTAGCAGGTACAAGTTTAAATCCTGATTATTTTCATACAATTTTTTCATCATATTTTATATTGTTTGAACATAGCGTTCTATATGTCCATTACTTCTAGGGTAGTATGGGTTCAAACAAATATGATTGAATTTATATGTGTCAACAAAGTTTTTGAATTCTTGGCTTGCAAATTGGGGTCCATTGTCAGATATTAACGTGGTTGGTATCCCATACCGCCCAAATATTTCTCTTAAGGCTTTAATTACTGCTTTTGAATCCGTTGTGTGTAATACCACGATTTCGGGAAATTTTGAATAATAATCTACTAAAATTAGATATGTAGTATGCTGGTGTAATGGCCCACAGCCCTCGGACTCTCACCCTGCCATGCACACACGGAAGAACGCCAAGATCCTATATCAGTACGCTTCAACTTGGTTTATTGAACCCATCTGCTCTCCATGGCATCCACAGTCATCTGCCCGCCCCTGACTCGGTCGGGTGGGGGGGTGAGCTAGCCACATGCAGTAGAGGGCAGCCCAGGCGTGGTCTGCCCAGTGGCTAGCCTGCCGCCACCTAGCACAGTTCAGTGTAAATGCGTAGGTGTGCGGCGTAGTCTCTGCCACTACCTCGTGGTAGTAGGGCTCATGTACAGACTACTACACTGCCCCCCCTAGAGTCTCACCGGTCGCGGACTGCGATCCGATGAGAATCCTGAAATGATAGAAGTCAACATGAGAACTAACTAGAAAGAAAGAGAAGCCTTACAAAGAATGTTTGTATCCATATGTGCATTGCCTAGACCTGCCTGCAGCAAATAGCAATAGCTAGCTAGCTAGCTGCAAGGCAAACATGTTATCAATATAGGTGAAGAAAGGACCTTTAAATGATATGTTGTAACAAACGACCTCTCCCAGCTTCTAGGTAGTTGGTGAATAGAATGTTTTTTGCTGGGAGAGAATTGTTCATCCCCTACAAGTGGAACTCCCTCGACAAGAGGAAGCAAAGAGCTGCTCAGTCCACCCCCCGCCGCCCCCCATCTCAGGAGAACCGGTAGTAGGGCGCTCCTCCTTCTGCACAGAGTGGCTCCTCTTGGAGCTTCCTCAGTCTGTCCTCCTTGTGCCCGTGTCGCCTGGCCAGTAGATCACAGACGGTATTACACCGTGGACACGTCAAGCAGACATACCCAGGACCCGCCACGCTCGGTGACCCGCTCCGCTGTAGAATGCATGAAAGTAGAAGTCCAACTCCCACACCATCGACAACCTTGATCCACAAGATAAATTTTGAGATAATGTGTCCTACTAGGTGTGGAAAAAGGAAGACAAACGGGGTGAAAGTTGAAGAAGAATAATTAATGATTTAAATTATGTATATATATATAAACAAAATTATTTCGACCCTTCCTGCAAAAATAGGCAGAACATAAGAAACTAGCTCCTCCAATCGGGAGAAACTGAGCTCTTCACCACAACATATAACATCAACAATCGTACTGCAACGAAAATATAGCATTAGTAATGGGCAGTATGAAATGCTAATTAACATCGTGGCTATAAATGTAAAAATAGCTCCGTAGCACAAACAAGCATATATAATATCGTATTATATTAAATATGTATATATACATGGTGGTCTCCATCCCCTTAAGGGGGACAAGCAGTCAAGAAATAATATTTATAAAAAAACTAAAAAAAACGCCAGGGGTGCTGGTATTGTGATTACCCCTACGTGACACCCAGAATCACTCAGACAGGGCGAGCAATGGTCAACTGCGCGAGCAGCTAGTCGCCGCTAACCTCACTGTCACCTGTCATCTGATTGTCTACATGAAGTCCAGAATCCCTCGGACAGGGCGAGAGCCGTCTAACTGCATCAGCAGTTAGCCTACAACAACATACTGTCACCTGTCATCTGAACCTTGACGGAACGTCCAAAATCCCTCAGGCAGCTAGTCGTCGCTAATCGTCGCCATCCGAGATGAGAACGATGATGTGACCGACCGATCTTGGCGAACCTGCCCGGCTCGAAAGTGGCCAAAATCCTCGAGATCCACTAGGATAGTCTGGGATCTTGTAATGTTGTACATGCTGGGGGCCCACTGGCACCAAAGTGGAGTAAAGTGAAAGAAAGGCAATTCCAGGTGGAGACACCAGGCTGCCGACCGCACCCCCCAATGAGCCTCAGGCCATCGCCAACAGGCAGCACCCGCGGGTTGACCTTCAACAGCAACTCTTCCATAGAATCATCATCACTGCCTAATGGCCAATAATTAATATGCCCGAGGTGTTGCTACCCTCAGCCTCTGCAAAATAGCCAAGAATGCTATTCCATTATTATCATCTGCCATGAAACAAAGGAGCAGCCCGCTTTCGCAGTCACACCACTTTCCCCATGTGAGACGATCACTGTACTCGCTGTGAACCGCATGTGCGCAGTACACAAAGGTTTATCACAGCCATGGACGGCCTTGCAAGTCCACTGAAACAAACGTATAAGTACAGCAGAATGCGTAACTCACCTTGTAGGCGTAGAATGACTGAACCCCCACATACTGGGTGAGCGAGTCCATGAAGTCCAGTCGGCATGCTAATCAGGGAGCGCAACCTCGCCCGTGTAACGCTAGGTGTGCCACCAGTCCGAGCTACGTGACCTTATTTAGGGAATCCGCCAAGCCACCCTGCGGGGGAATTCCCCGCCCCCCGCAGTACCCCCCTACATCATTCCGTACTGCGAGCCTGCCGATAATCACCAACCACCCCAATATAGGTGACCCAGTTACCCTGGCTCACTAGTCGTGACAGCTACACACCCACGCTCGCGCTAAAGATAAACACTCCCCTACCATAGCAGTTATAATGCAGTAAGCCCTGTCAACTCTAACCAGTTCATTAGACGAAAAATGGAAGAAAATAAACACACATCTTTGGGAAGAGGCATTTACGCAGAACAGTCGTAACTGCACCCATTTGTTGATGCATCAGGGACCACTGGTCCTTCCCAACCATTCTCAAATAACTGCGTAGTCTAGTCAACTGAACATATGTACTGCGTAACTCATTGTGTGACAGGGATCGGAGTAACTTATGTACACCCAACCCCTGGAGACCAGACAACACCAGGGTGGAGTAGCCCAATACTTGCTACTCCACCCACATCAGTTATCTACACCGTAACGCTAAACGCTCAGATCGCCGCACAGGCGGTGCATCCGAACTCACATCAGGCCTCTGTCTAACTGGTACAGAGTCACTGTCACTACCCGAGCTACTGCATACGGAAACAACACTATCGGTATCAGACACTGATCTAGAACAACGCCAACGTTTATTTCTCCGCTTGTTAGGTCTATGGCGCTTAGGCCGCATAGCATCTTTCACAGTAACTGAAAGCCCAGGCACTCTCTTCCGACTGGACGCATCTATAGTGCCAGCCTCCACCCTTGCAGGTGCAGGCCCGTCTCCTAGATGAGCATCCAACCAGGAGGATGGCCCAGCATTCCTAGACATCTACTCGGTGTAAAGCTTAAGACGTCTAACGTTGGATTTACGGTATTTTCCATCTTTGCCCTTCATAATAACTGTGGTGTCAGAGACAACTTCTGTAATAGTAAAGGGACCATCCCAGTTCTTTGGGAGCTTGACCCAAGCTAGCAGGCCCATAATCAGATATTTGACGAACCGCTGCCAGACCCAAAGCATCGTCCACTGCGCTATACACCTGGTGAAAGCAGTGCTCCAACCATCTTACAAACACAATCTCACAAGGCCGGTCTACTTGATGATTCACTACCCCAAACTGCAAATCAGCTGCCAGTCGGAGTTCCTCACCAAATAGTAACTTGTTAGGAGTCACACCCGTAGATGCATGCTCCGTACACTTATATGCATGTGCCACAAACTTGACCTGCAAATCCCAATCATCCTGAAAGTCATTCACGGTACAAGCCAACACAGAGATTAGCATCTTATTAAAGCACTCTACAATGCCATCCGATTGTGGACAGTATGGGTTTGTAGGCGTTTTTTAGAATGCCCAACAAGCGCAACATGGACTGAAACAGTGTGCACTCAAATTCCCGTCCCTGATCCGAATGGATCCGCATTGGGGCACCGAATAGTAATACCCAATTATCCACCAATGCCTGCACTGCAGTGGGTGCAGTGTGATCTTTTAAGGGGTACACTTGCACATACTTAGTGTAATAGTCCTGGACTACCATCATCACCACATTCCCCCTAGACGTCGTCTTAAACCCGGACACAAAGTCACACGCTAGACGGCCCCACCGATGCCCAGATAATTCCTGAGTCAATGGTAGCTTAGCAATCTCATCACCTGGCTTCACCACCTGACATTTATGGCAAGTACGTACCCACCTTCTAATATCAGAAGTCATGCCAGGCCAATAGAAACGCCAAGCTAGACGTTTGGTGGAGCAAACTCGCCCAAAGTGTGTAGCTGTAGAATGCCCATGACAAAACAACAACACATCATCGAGCAACGCGAACGGCACGATGATCTGCAGGCGACTGCGTAGGTCTTCACCCACTACCTTCCACCTGCGGCCCTCCTTCAACCACCTGATCACATGCAGTATAGAGGAGTCTTGATGCTGCGCCAAACAAACCTCTGATAATGTCCAAAGTTCATCATCATCTATGTCCGCCTGACGCATCGCAAATATTGCTGCGAGCACACAATTATGCGCGCCGCACTCCGTGCAGTCACCCCGGCCACATTTACGAACCGCGACTATCTGTGTTGATATGGTCCACCCCCTTTCTTTACACAATGTGCTCATTAGTCACACCATATTCAGATAAAGTGGCCAGCCAACGCCCCATAATCCCCTCAGCTTCCTCGAAATTCAACAGCCGCCGAAGAGAATGATGATCTGTCCGGATAATAAAATCCAACCCAACTAGGAAATGTTTCCACTTCCTACTATACACGACGATAGCCATCAACTCACGCTTCGTTGTGCAGTAATTCCGCTGCGCTTTATTAAGTTTATTACTCGCAACAGATAATTGGACCTCCACCCCATCCTGAACCTGACTCAACATGCCCGAGATTGCAAAGCCTGGCTCATCAGTGTCCAGAATGAACTGCCCCACCGGCCGCGGATATCGCAGCACTGCAGTCTGGGTAAAGGCACGTTTTAAGCCCAGAAATGCTGCTTCCTGAGCCTCGCCCACACAAATTAGATTGTTTTCGCAGTGACAACTAAGTCCTGCAGAGGAATGGCTAACCACGCAAAATCCGCAATGAAATCACGGTAATATGACACAAACCCAAGGAATGATCGAACCTCCTTCATATCCTCAGGCCTGGGCCACCCCACAATTGCAGAGAGCTTCTCCACGTCCGCCTTAATCCCTCCCGCAGAAAGAAGACGCCCTAGGTACTGCGTCTCTCACCTAAAAAGCCTACACTTTGAAGGTGAATACTAAAAGCAGTTTTAGCAATGTCCTCCAGATCCATCGCTACCTGGTGATAACCAGATTGCAGATCCAGAGTGCAAAACCACTCATTACCCCCCAAACTCTCAAGTGACTCATCTATGCGCGGCAACGGGTAAGCATTTTTCCGCATCACAGTATTGAGTTTGTTATAGTCAATGCAGAAGTGGATTGAACCGTCTTTCTTCTTGACTAGATGGACAGGTGAACTCCACAGGGAGTCACTACTTCTAATCACCCCACTATCCAACAGCTTATGCAGCTCCGTTTTCCATGCATCTTTTTTTAAATGCACGAAGCGCCAATAGGAAATCCTAAAAGCAGTGGAATCGCCGACATCAATGCCATGCTTAACGACCTCTGTCCAGCCCAGCATCTCAACAGGAACCGCGAAAACCTGAATATTACTACCCAGAAATTCTACCACCTGAGAGCACTCAGACTCAGTTTCCACCTCGCACCCCATAGCTAAAGGTAGAAGATGGGCAGGCAAGCTGCCACCCAGGGCCCCAGATACCTCAGGGGGTGCCATGCACTCCTCCGTAGTACCAAAGGTAACTGTATCAGATACATCCTTCAGCGCCGCAATGCCCACTTCCCCTCAACAATAGAGGCACAATTTAACTGCGCCCGCTGCTGCGCGACATGCAGATCAGGCCAACCAATGCCCCAATTACCATGTAACTGAGAACAGCTGACCCCGTAACACTGCCCCGCACCAATCCCGACCACTGGGTCAACTGCTCTCACAGCTGACTCGGCGACCTCGTTGCCGCGAGAAATGTCAACACCGGATTGTTTACCTAACTCAACTCTCGCATATTCGCAATGAACATTGCCAAAGTCAGTAGCCTCACTAATCAAGCCGATGGGCGTACCCTTCTGTAACCTAACCGTATAACGATTTGGATTAAACAAAGGCACAACTGAATCAACAGGGCTCCACACTAGCGTATTCTGACCCCTTAATCCCAGCTCATCCAACTCTGAGACTAATGGTTCAAATAAGCTTTGGTGATCCCCATTAATGCCTACAGCTGTAATTTTAACATCACAACTGGTGATCGGAGCAATGCAAAAATCTTGCACAACTGCAGACACAGTCTGACTATCGCGACGCAATTCACACTGCACAGTGAGGCGGTACGGATATTGAAGATATAGGCTGCCAACCTGTCACAGCTCACAACCATAATACTCCAAAAATTCTGCACCCAAAATACCATCTTCTGAAATATCGGAAACAGTAGGGGCATAATGAAAAATTGTCCCCCCAATTTTCAGAGATAGTATGGCTTGGCCATACTGCTTGAGTGGTGCACTGGTGACAGTGACAGGCTTCACGCTATTATCGAAAACTTATCAAAGAATTTTCATCCAACACATGTGACCGCAGCCCCACTGTCTATTAAAAAATAAACGATAGTCCCCCTGACGTACACTCTCACATACCACCGTTTTCCGTCCAAAGTCCACAAAGTGGAATCCACGAACAGGCGCCTACCACAAGGTTGAGATAGGTCACACCCCTAACGCTGTACTATGAATTGCATACATTCATCCAGAGGCGTGGAAGCCAAAGCGGTAACGCCGCGCGCTATCTGCTTCATGCCATCCGACAATACTGACTTCACTGGGATTGAATCACCAGGGGCGATCACCGGTGGTCCCGTGCTAGCATCAGACTGCACACCGGCTTCCTCATTGGGCAACACCGCATCCATTTTGGCAGTATTCGGGCTTGCCAATTGGGTTGGGCCCAAGCCCACACGGTCCAACCATAAGCGTTTAAATTGGGCTTAGCCTTAGCGTCCCTGTCTTTACGGAGATGCGCCAACCTAACCCGATCAACACCCGAGTTGTCCCTACTCTCGCGATCACCGGCCAATACAGCCTCCTCGAGAGTACGCTTTACCCCATTACATTGTATAGGCCAATGACCAAACGCAAAGCAACAACCACATTCATGATCACGAGAATCGTGAATCTTTCTTAGCTACGCTCAGATAACCCCGAGGAACCAGGTCCACTCATTGGCACCTGCGCCACAGATTTCAGCTCGCCTATCACATCAGCCCTGCATCATCAACCCAGCCCTGCACCAGTTCCTTAGTGATAGGTGGCATGCAATAACCACCCCCCCCCCCCCCACTCTCACATACCACCGT
>JASIRB010004088.1:0-18307 GCA_030323885.1 Branchipolynoe longqiensis | reverse complement strand
CCTGGTGTGGAGTTTAACTCCGGGGGACTGGAGCCCGGAAACTGGCTGTTCCAGTCAAAGGCGTCGTGTTTCAAGCAACGCCATTAATTGTAAGTCGCGTGGCACATGTGGCTTGCGTTGGGGTTTGGTAATTAAAATATAAAAAACAAAGAAAGCTATACTTAAAAAAAAAAAAGAGCCAGATACGCCTACCTAGTTTCAGCGCTGAAAAGAAACGCCCGCTACCAGACTGAATGCAGCTCGCGAGTGTGTGTGGCTTTCTTTGAACACTTTGTTGCGTGAGTTGTAGTATTACTATTACTAGTATTATCACCGACTGATATTGTAAGTGATAATGACGCACTGCCGTCCTATGATTCTGGGTTAGTAAATAGTATTTTCCTGAGTTGACCTTTTGTAGAATTGTAGAATAAATTATATCTTCAAACCAGAAATACAGATGACTGGGCCCACAACTCCTGTAATCCTGTAATCCTAAACACGCTAATGGTGATTTTGATATTTAAATAAGTGGCCTCATTGCAGCACACGCACATGCACACTCCACACACACATACACGCGCACGCGCGCCCATACTCCACACACACACACACACACCACCGGTTCGGGCAGTTTGTTGTAATGACCTGCTCAGTGAGTTGCTCGGTCGGGGTGCGCTTAACAAGGTCTCCTCAGCGTCCTTGACAGCCAGACATCTTCCAGAGTTGACCTTCACTAACCTACATCCCTAACCTCACTCTTCACTGCTCTCATTCTCAGAGCGGAGCCCTTGCCGAACTACTATACTTTTTCACCAAGCTAACTTGTGGTGGAGAGTAGATTGGTTGGTTGTTGGAGTTTTACGTCCTGGCAAGATCTAAGGTCATATCAGGATGGGTACCGATTTGTGACAGAGTGCACTCATGGCAACTTTACAGTGCTGCCCCACCGGGAAATTAGGCCACCAGTGACATGACCCGATATCCAACTCAATCACATTATCCTGACACTGAGTTAACCAGTCCTTGCCCTATCCTATTAATACGGAGTGCCAGGCTAGGAAGTGACAAGTATACATTTTCAAGTCATTGGTTTGACTCGACCGCGAATCGAACTCCTGACCTCCCGCATGCGAGACCCGCGCTCTAGCGATTAGGCGATCGCAGCCAGTCATGGAGAATAGAAGAAGAACCGTTGCTGCATGCCCATGTGGAAAGTGGAAGATCCGTTGCTGCATGAACATGCTCAGTGATCGCGGGGTAACTTCCGGTGCACGGTGTGCGCGTGCGCCCTCTTGTGGCGACACGAGTGCGCACGCGCGGCACCATATGTTTATGTTTTCTGAGTGTGCTTCCCATTTCCGGCTGACAACTGTCTGCAGACCCGGTTGAAGCGGCCTCTGGCGGGGAGTCGGTGTACTCCCACCCAGCTCCACCCGACAGTTAATTTAAAAACTTACATATTGTTCCCGCAATCTTAGCGCGCGTGCGTACCATTCCGTTCTTTTTGCAGACAGGTGATGCGACTAAATAAATAACATAATTAAATCTGCATAGTCCGCATCAACTTTTCAAAACAAAAACATTCACCTGGATTTTATTCTACATATCTAACTTAGATATTGGTGCACTTATTAAACATGTGTTGCCACATAGAAGGGCATACCGACTCAATTTAACTAAACCTGCATAAGCCTGTGGTGAGAGTTTTGGCATGCTTGCCAAAATCAATGGACGATGTTTGCATTTCAAATATCTCAAAAGTCAGCCATTCAAGATGAAAGTTACTTCAAAGTAAAGTAAGGTAGGTTATAACAACCAATTAAATATATTTATCTCAGAAAAATGGTAGAAATTCAAAACCATCAGACTATGCAACTTTAACTTAAAGTAAATGCATCGAAAGTAACAGTTTTAAAAGGAAAACAATAATATAGACCCAGCTGCGTGATATTGATAAGGGTTCAGCTGTCAAGGTAAGCTGGTAAGCTCACTGCCTGATGTAGGCTCATTTCCTGATGTAGGCTCATTGCCTGATGTAGGCTAATTGCTTGATGTCGGCTCACTGCCTGATGTAGGCTCATTTCCTGATGTAGGCTAATTGCCTCGTAAAGGGCTGCGTACTGGACTGCTATACATACAGATACTTCCCGCATTGTGTATATTCTGTGTACCACCGCATCTGGCATGTGTACCGCGCCGTGTACAGTTGTGTCACCTATCGGACTCCGGCGGTCCTAACGAGACGAGACCGCCCCCCCCTCCCCCCCCTCCCCCTCCCCCTCCTCTCCTTCGGGGAGTGGCTGGGATCGCTTTGGGGGATCGCCACCTCTGGTTCACCCCCCTCAGCACCGTGTGTGGATCCCCGGAGGCCGGGCTGACTGACCCGGCACTGCTTTATGGGAACCGGCTGCTGCCCGCCCAGCACCAGCTCAGCCCCGGCCTCCACCCCCCCCCCCTTAACCCACCCCCCCTCTTAATTTAAAAAGCCGCAGTATTCTCTTTGTTTATATATGTATGTATTGTTGTTACATTTTTAAAACAAGGTTCCTTAAAGTTGCATAGTCTGATGGTTTTGCGTTTTGGTAATTTTTCTGAGATAAATATATTAAATTGATCGTTATAATCTACCTTATTTCAGGTTAGAGTAACTTTGATTTTAAATGGATAAGTTTAGAGATATCTGAAATTCAAACATGCAAACTTAGTTTTGGCAAGCACGCCAAAACTCTGACACCTTAGGCTTCAACAGTAACAGGTTCTATCAAATTGTCTCAGTGTTCCCTTCTATGTGGCAATAAATGCTTAAAATGTGCATCAATATCTAAGTTAGATATGTAGAGTCAAATCTATATAATTATTTTGGTTTTGAAAATTTGATGCTTCATCGGGCTATGCAGCTAGCTGCTTTGCCCAATGAAAGCATAAACTTTTACAAACCGAAATGCTCACCTAGATTTGATCTGTCATATCCAACTTAGACCCTAGTGCACCTTTAATGCATTCGTTGCCACACAGATTTTGTTTGTTGTTGTTTTATGTCCTAGCAACATCTAAGATCATATCAAGACGGGTACCGACTTGTGACAGTGCACACTCATGGCGACTTTATAGTGCTTCCCGACTAGGAAACCAGGCTGCCAGCACAATGACCTGACATCCAACTCAGTCACATTATCCTGACACTGAGCCAACCAGTCCTTGCCCTATCCTAATAATGCCAAGCTAGGAAGCGATTGCCGCACAGAAGGCACTACTACGTCAATTTAGTAGAACCTGTTGTTGAAGCCTATGGTGTCCAAAAGTTCGATGTGCATGGCAAAGCTAATTTGGCATATTTTTATTTCAAATATCCCCAAAGTTAGCTATTTATAATAAAATGTATTCCAAGCTGAAGTAAGATAGATCATACCTTCATAGCATCAACTTAATGTATTTATCTAAAAAGATATGACAGAAGCTCAAAACCATCGGACTATGCACATTTGATCTCTTCAGTCTCAGGTCATGACTGTCAAACATGACATTTGTGCATGCCAGCTATCTAACGGAAATACGATAGGCTGAAGACATTGCTTTGGGGGTGGTTTGTAACCTTACAACGGTTACTGGTTGCAGAACTGCAACATTTATAGAGAGGCTCTGATAAATCGGCCCAATCTTTGGTTGAAGATTAATCTTCAGTAGGGAGTGTTCTAGAAGCTGGGGACATCTTTACAAAGTTGTAACGGCAAAGTCTTGAGGCGGCCCCGAATCTCTTCGGTCCGACAGCAGCAAGGGTTTCGAGGAAGAGCGAGTAAAGTTGGGTGCAGCAGTGGTTCCAGCAATGAGAACAAAGCAAGAGAAAACGTAATGGTACAGGGCCCCACCGAAGCACACAACTCCCCTGATCAGGAGGAGGAGTATGCCTGGGAGAAAAAAAAGGGTAGAGTCTAGGAAAGAGAAATGAAGAGAGTTGAGTCAAAGGACCATGTCTATTTGCTCTATGGTGACCAACCAGCAAGCCATAGACACGGACAGAGTAAGGGTAGAAAGTGAAATGCCGGTGGGCCCCCCCTCCTGGAACTCTTTTCAGACATATCAAGGAGGAGCAAGGCCAGCGGAGAGGCGATAGAGAGAGGTGTGGACGAAGTTCGGTCCGGATAGCAAGTGTCTGCTGAAGACATTCACGTGATTGGCTGATGTATCCAGAATGGTTCGGTTCGCCTTGTCACTGACACTGTGGTACAAGCGGTTCTGCACAGCCACCCGAAACTATGCCGACCATGTCCAGTTATTAAAACTGCAAAGTCCGATGAAAAAAATCAAATTTTTAAAACCAAAATAATTATCTAGATTTGACTCGACTAAGTTAGACTTAGATACTAGTGCACTTATTAAACATTTTTCGCCACATAGAAGGGAATACTGAATCAATTTAATAGAATCTGTTACTGCTGAAGCCAATGGTGTCAGAGGTTTGGCGTGCTTGTCAAAATTAATTTGGCATGTTTGCCGTTCAAATATCTCAAAGGTTAGCCATTTAAAATAAAAATTACTTCAAACTAAAGTAGATTATAACAATCAAGAAGATGATTGAAACTCAAAACCATCGGACCATGCAACTTTAATATGGATACTGTTTCCAGCCGTTTACATCAGGGTATTTCTGCCGAGCGTGTTCTAAAGCTTAGCCCGTTTAGAACGCACACTAATGTCCCTTCCCGCCCACGTCTTCGCAACTAGACCCCACTTTTTCTCTCTCTACTTTTCTACTTTTAATTTGTTTTAAAATGTATTTTATTGAAACCTTTTTTTAACATCTTTAATAGTGCGTGTGTTTTCCGCACCAGGCTGGTGGCCCCACGCTGCCTGCCCGCCATTCGCCCCGCCCCGCCCCGCCCCGCCCCGCCCCGCCCCGCCCCGCCCCGCCCCGCCCCGCCCCGCCCCGCCCCGCCCCGCCCCGCCCCGCCCCGCCCCGCGCCACCCATTACGCTCACTTTGAGCCACGTGGGGCCAATTGCAAATCCAGAGGCTGGGTGTGATTTGTTACCAGAACGAATAAACGAATAAACCTCACACCCACACACCCACCTCACACTCACCCCACACCTCACACCCACGCCCCACCTCACACTCACCCCACACCTCACACCTACATTTCACCCCCACACCCCCACCTCACACTCACCCGACACCTAACACTCACACCTCACACTCACACCTCACACCCCAATCCATACAGCAGCCATTACATATCCGCTGTTATGTCCATTCTCAAAGCACCACGCTATCGTGTGTGTTCAGCATGTACGTGTCGAGCTACCTCTCTCCGGACACCCCTCCCCACCGCCCGGACTCCTCGTCGGACTTCCTCGGAACCCCCGCACACCGCACCCAGCTGCGCCCCTGTGGGTGGCCGTGTTCGGGGGAGGCCTGCCCGGGAGGGACTCCCAGGCTGCCGGTGTGGCGGTTTCAGCGTGTTCCCGTGCTCAGCCGTCTCCCGTTGCTTCTGCGCATGCGCGGATTTCGCATCAACTCGGATCACCCTAGACACTTATTGGCGCATGCGCACATCCTACAAACTCGGGTCGAATAATCGAATACGCTTCTCCGCGCTCAGGTGGACAATTTTTTTTTTTTTTTAATAACTGATAAAAAACACAGCAAAATAGGATTTAAAGTATTTTATGATGGCCTAGTTTACCTATATTTCCATTTAATTAATCTAAGTTATTCTTTTTTTGCACACGGCACGTGTATTTGTCGACTCCACTCGCCGTGTTCTATTTGAAATTCTGACGACTGGGATGACCCGAGTCGCCCGGGTGGTGTTAATCGATTACGGCCATGTTTATTAGATTCTGACGCATGCGCAGAAGCGAGGTACACGTCTGAGCACGGGAACACGCTGAAACTGCCACACCGGCGTGAATCACTGACCGGGGGAGCGACGGCGCATTCCGGCACGATAGAGGCAGGGTGGGTCGTGGGGAGGGGGGGGGGGGGGCACCGGGGTAAAGGGCGCATTCCATATACGCGTAATGCGTTATGCGTTATGCGAATGCCAGCATTCCATATATGCGTAATGCGTATTGCGCTATGCGTTATGCGTTATGCAGTGAAGTATATAAAAAGTACACACACACAGAAACAGGACAGAGACACACACAGAGACACACACAGAGAGACACAGATACACACACACAGACACACACAGAGACATACACACAGACACACACACAGACACAGAGACACACAGAGACACACAAACAGAGACACAGAGATACACACACAGACACACACACAGCAACAGAGACACAAAGACACAGACACACACAGAGACACAACACAGAGACACACACACACAGACACACAAACACAGAGATACACACACAGACACACACACAGCAACAGAGACACAAAGACACAGAGACACAGACACACACAGAGACACACACACAGACACAGACACAGAAACACAGACACTCACACACAGACACAGACACAGAGACACACACACACAGACACACAGAGACACAGAGACACACACAGAAGCACAGAAATGAGAAATATGAAGAATGGGACGGTGCAAACATGTAGGTTTATGCGGCGGACCTGTTAGGAAGCAGTCTTCAATGAGAAATATGAAGAATGGGACGGTGCAAACATGTAGGTTTATGCGGCGGACCTGTTAGGAAGCAGTCTTCAATGAGAAATATGAAGAATGGGACGGTGCAAACATGTAGGTTTATGCGGCGGACCTGTTAGGAAGCAGTCTTCATGAGAAATATGAAGAATGGGACGGTGCAAACATGGCTCAGTTTAGCTTGCTTAGAGGGATGTTAGGACCGTCCCAAATATGAAGACTGCTTCCTAACAGGTCCGCCGCATAAACCTACATAAAAATAAACAATTATTCTCCATACTGCTCTATATATGACCAAATATTGCATTTATATCTATGTACCTTTTTGTACGTCACATGGGGGTTCCTACCTTTATTATAACCAAATTATAGATAAGTATTCATATTTCTCTGCATATGGTAGCATTTTTAGCTTTCCCATAACCGATCAACAAAATCTGGGACGGTCCTAACATCCCTCTGAGCAAGCTAAACTGAACCATGTTAGGACCGTCCCATATTATGAGTGTAGCTTTCTATCAGTCGCCTCCTCCAGCCTTATATCAATGGACAATGCGACTGATGCTTTTCTATTCGCACCACCTTTACGCATTACGCATTACGCACCGATCGCTACATGGAGCGATCGGGATAATGAATTTCTGATGCATTCGCATTCGCATTACGCATTACGCATGTATGGAATATAGCTCATAGGTTTCAAGGCGTTTCGATTTTTTGTCGCATTCGCATTCGCATTACGCATTACGCGTATATGGAATGCGCCCTTTAGGCGAAGCGGAGGCGGAGGCGGAGGCGGAGGCGCCGGCCAGGCGGGGCGGGGGGTGGGGGGAGGTTTGGATGGGGATGGGGCGGTGGCAGCGAGGTGCGGGCAGGCGCGTTGAGAATGGCGGGAGAATGTGGCAGAGATGACCACCAGTCGGCCGTGACGACCCGCCCGGCAGCCTCTCACACGTCGCACGGACAGCCACAATGTAATCCTTTAATAATAATAGTTAAAGCTGCATAGTCCGATGAAATATCAAATTTTCAAAACAAAACCAATTATCTAGATTTGATCTTACATATTTCACTTAGATACTATTAAACATTTGTCTATGCATAGAAGGCAATACTGAGTCAATTTAACAGAACCTGTTACTGCAGAAGTCTATGGTGTCAGAGTTTTAGCAAGCTTGCCAAAACTAATTTTGCATATTTGCACTCAAAATATCTCAAAAGTTTACCATTTAAAATAAAAGTAACTTTGAACTGATGTAAAGTAGATACTAGTGATCGATCTAATATATTTATCTCAGTAAAATACCGAAATTCAAAACCATCGGACTATCCAACTTTAACACACACTGGAATACATTGAATGATAGCGTTGTGTGAAATAGTTCACCAGTATCTCAGTTGGATATGTAGGTTTTATCACTTTTAATCTAGATAAGAAAAGTTTATGATTTTATCGGACTATGCAACGTTAACCGAATGCCCGCCCAACATTGATGGCATTGCAGATTCAGCTGTTTGCTCTCAGGTTATGCAGTGTCATCCCAATTAAAAATGCTTGTACACATAGTACGAGCAACAAAGTAATATTTGTTTGTTTGTTGTTGTTTTACGTCCCAGCAACATCTAAGGTCATATCAGAATGGGTACCGACTTCTGACAGTGCGCACTCATGGGGACTTTATAGTGCTGCCCCACTGAGAGACCAGGCCGCCAGCCCCATGACCTGATATCCCACTCAGTCACATTATCCTGACACTGAGCCAACCAGTCCTTCCCCTATCCTAATAATGCCGAGCGCCTGGCGAGGAAGCAACAAGTATCAATTTTTAAGTCATCGGTTTGACTCGACCAGGGTTCGAACCCACGATCCCATGGTCTACCAACACGGGAGAACAAAGTAATACAGTATCCATTAGACGTTCATGCGGTGTGAACTCATGGTCTTGTTGATGCCGCTGGTAGTAGGGTGTTCTACTCTTGGGTATGTGTTATTCATTATTTTTGTTGCTGAAAATAGAGTTAAGCACAACTAATAGATGTTTCCTACCAATTCTGAACTAAGAATTCCATGTGAGGTAAACCCTGGTATGTCATGTGATCCTTATGTCCAGGCATGGTGCGTATGACACACTCTGTCTTTCTCTGTCAGATGCCCCGATATGGTGCTATGGCACACGTGACACATTGGCTTTCTCTGTCACACATCTCAGTATGGTGCGTATGACATGTGACACATTGGCTTTCGCTGTCACACATCAGTAGTTAGTATGGCATATATGACATGTGACATGTGCTTGTTCAGGATAGCTAACCAACTAGCCATGTTGATTGTACAGGATAGCTAACCAACTAGCCATGTTGATTGTACAGGATAGCTAACCAACTAGTCATGTTGATTGTACAGGACAGCTAACCAACTAGCCATGTTGATTGTTCAGGATAGCTAACCAACTAGCCATGTTGATTGTACAGGATAGCTAACCAACTAGCCATGTTGATTATACAGGATAGCTAACCAACTAGCCATGTTGATTGTACAGGATAGCTAACCAACTAGCCATGTTGATTGTACAGGATAGCTAACCAACTAGCCATGTTGATTGTACAGGATACTAACCAACTAGCCATGTTGATTGTACAGGATAGCTAACCAACTACCCATGTTGATTGTACAGGATAGCTAACCAACTACCCATGTTGATTGTACAGGATAGCTAACCAACTACCCATGTTGATTGTACAGGATAGCTAACCGACTAGCCATGTTGATTGTACAGGATAGCTAACCAACTAGCCATGTTGGTTGTACAGGATAGCTAACCAACTAGTCATGTTGATTGTACAGGACAGCTAACCAACTAGCCATGTTGATTGTACAGGATACTGACCAACTACCCATGTTGATTGTACAGGATAGCTAACCAACTAACCATGTTGATTGTACAGGATAGCTAACCGACTACCCATGTTGATTGTACAGGATAGCTAACCGACTGCCCATGTTGATTGTACAGGATAGCTAACCGACTAGCCATTTTGATTGTACAGGATAGCTAACCAACTACCCATGTTGATTATACAGGATAGCTGTCCAACTAGCCATGTTGATTGTACAGGATAGCTAACCAACTAGCCATGTTGATTGTACAGGATAGCTAACCAACTACCCATGTTGATTGTACAGGATGGCTAACCAACTATCCATGTTGATTGTACAGGACAGCTATCCAACTAGCCATGTTGATTGTACAGGATAGCTAACCAACTAGCCATGTTGATTGTACAGGATGGCTAACCAACTATCCATGTTGATTGTACAGGATGGCTAACCAACTAGCCATGTTGATTGTACAGGATAGCTAACCAACTAGCCATGTTGATTGTACAGGATACTAACCATCTATTCATGTTGATTGTACAGGATAGCTAACCAACTACCCATGTTGATTGTATCCATTGTTTAGCAGCAGAAAGCAAATTACTCACAATAAGATATGCGGGCAGACGAAGCGATAAACCAAAGCCACTGGATAGAAGTCTACTGATAGTGATAGATCTGCGGTACTCCCCGCAAGCGCTGCTTCGTGCAGATAAAGCAGGTGCTTGGATTAGTCTCATGTCCCTAACTTGGATTACTATTATATCGCCAGCTTTAGATAAAACTTAGATTAAAAGCTTAATAAAAAGCAGGTGTTTAGATTAGCGTTATGTCGCCAACTTTGTTTAATTAACCAATCTGTTCAAGGACCCGCCAGCGATAAGTGGACTTGGCCTTTGTGTCAGTAAAACTGACAAAAGAAAGCATCCATAAAACAAACACACACCAACGCTACACATTGGGCAGCCAGTAAATGTGGACTTGTTTACTCACGTGTACTTATTTCTGTTACTTATGTTTCTATTTATTTGTTACTTTTGTTTCTACTTATTTATGTTACTTTTGTTTCTACTTATTTATGTTACTTTTGTTTCTACTTATTTATGTTACTTTTGTTTCTACTTATTTATGTTACTTTTGTTTCTACTTATCTAATGTTACTTTTGTTTCTACTTATTTATGTTACATTTGTTCCTACTTATTTATATTACTTTTGTTTCTACTTATTTATGTTTCTACTTTGAATGTTAGTTGTTACTTATGTTTCTACTTTGGATGTTACTTATGTTTCTACTTTGCATATTACTTACCTATTTACCAGAACGGGATGGCCGAATGAGTTAGAGCGCCCGTCTCCCGTGCTGGTAGATCGTGGGGTCATGGGTTCGAGCCCTGGTCGAGTCAAACCAATGACTTAAAAATGTATGCTTGTCACTTCCTAGCCTGGTGCTCGGCATTATTAGGATAGGGTCAGGATAATGTGACTATGTGGGATATTGAGTCATGGTGCCGGTGGCTTGGTTTCCTAGTGGGACAACACTATAAAGTCGCAATGAGTGTGCACTGTCACAAGTCGGTACTCGTCCTGATATGACCTTAGATGTTGCTAGGACATAAAACAACAAACTCACACACACTCACACTCACACTTACCTATCTACTACCTCCATGCTGTGCCTTGCCTGCTCTGTATTGCACAACCCCAGGCACCAACCATGGCCAACTCTGCTCAGTGGCGCCCACCTGTCTTAATAATAATAATAATAATAATATGCCAACATCCTAACCATACAAATAGAAAACATCATACATCCAAGATCCTAATTATACCACAGGGATGAAAGTTCTCCTCGATTTCTAGGATTTTGCGGATTTTTCCTGTAGGCCTCTACAGCAATGTCGCACACTATCAGCGTATACTAATGTGTGGTGCAGACGCCGCAGCAATATCAGCGTATACTATTACTATTAATATGTGCTTCATACACCGCAGCACTATCAGCGCATACTATTAGTATTACTATTAATACATGCTTCATACGCTGCAGCACAGGCAGCGTATACCAATGTGTATAAGACCTAACTTCCGGGAATTTTCCGCGATTCCCTCACAATGCTAAGCCTATGGGAAAATTTCTGCATTTCCGCTTTTTTTTGCCGGAAACCACTTTCATCCCTGAATTACCAGAACGTCCTCTGTCGGATTAGTTCCTGAGGTACCCCATTATGAATGTAAAGTAAATGCAGTGAGTGAGGAGGTAACTGTCATTGCAGATGATGGTCAGTGAGGAGGTAACTGTCATTGCGGATGGTGGTGAGTGAGGAGGTAACTGTCATTGCGGATGGTGGTCAGTGAGGTGGTAACTGTCATTGCAGGTGGCGGTCAGTGAGGAGGTAACTGTCAGTGTCACTTTGGAGGTAACTGGATGGCAGTCAGTGAAGAGCTAACACTGTGGATGATAGTCAGTGAGGAGGTAACTGTGGAGGGCAGTCAGTGAGGAGGTAACTGTCATTGCGGATGGTGGTGAGTGAGGAGGTAACTGTCACTGTCGATGATAGTCAATGAGGAGGTAACTGTCACTGTCGATGATAGTCAGTGAGGAGGTAACTGTCACTGTGAGGAGGTAACTGTGGATGGTGGTCAGTGAGGAGGTAACTGTCATTGCGGATGATGGTCAGTGAGGAGGTAACTGTCACTGCAGATGTCTGGTGCGGTGCAGGGCAGTGTGCACTTCTATCGCTTGTCACACTGGACGTCTGCAGCGTGTAGATGTTCGGTTGGCCCCAGGCCAGGTGCCCTTTAACATGGCAGGACTAACATCCCAAACAGACCTACTTCTTGGCTCATTTTGGACAATTTATGGGCAATAAATCAGTGACATGCTTCCCGGACGAGACCTTGAGGGCCCACTATGTGATATGTGGGAACTAGGAGTGTTGCTATTTTCATTATCATTTAGATGTCTGCAATTTACTAATAATTCTCAGAAATATAGTTAACTGGCTATAATTGTGCTATTTATAGGAGACGCCTAAGCCTATATGTATTAGTTATGGGTCTGTGCACGCGCTAATGCTACCTCCACTAACAGTTACACCCCCCCCCCCCCCCTCCCGCCTTTACCCATACATATAATCTGACAGTAACAGACGCCCTACTCTGTATGCGTCTGGTTTATGGGTTGGCTGTGTGTGTGTGTCGATGTAGATTTACATACAAAGTTGTTTGAGGTATGGGTGGTGTATAACTTAATTAACTGGATCAGTCCGCAGTGGTGATTTATTTAAATTGTCATTTATATATATATACATATATATATATATATATACATAATCCGATATATATACATATATTTTACCTCGGTATGCCGCCTCTGGCTAGCCATAGGCTAGGGAGAAGGAAGCACATCCGGGTCCAGCAATTAGCATAAGTAACTCACAACGGGAGGACGTTTGTGAGTTGCTCCACAGGATTTATCTACTACTACTGCTTTTATCCAAAAGTAAGTACTGTTTTCTTCGATAACTTTGTTTATCATGCTCTATAGCATCTTTTTATGAAAGTTCAGAACTTTCTTCAGTCCTGTTTGGACTTTGTACGTTTTTTAACTTACGGATAGAACATTGCGTGCCGCTGGCACAAACGAAACCGATACTGAGTTCTATCGACACCTGTTTTTCAGACAGGGAGAAATGGCAACCCGAGTTGCTCATTTCCTAAGAAAAGTCTCCCGGATCCTAATAGAGGATGATGTTGGGGATGCTTCTGGGTGTTTTTTATAAACACCCCTGACCGGTTTAAGGCGAACCTCCGAGTTTCGTAATATTTTCTCCAACTTGTTGGCGCTGTAGCCACAGGTGGGAGAAGTGTACGGAACAGAGAGAGGGGCCGATCTCACGATCGATGCCCTCCGTTTGGTTGGTTTCGTTACCACACACCTACGGCAAATTTAGCTTCACGCCTGTACTGACACGTTGCAAAACACGTTCTCTGTACCATGTTCCTCAACCCAGTTTACTGGCTTACACTTGTGTAGTTGAGATGATTCCGGGTTAGTAACGCTTTGGTTTCGTTACAGTTCCCGATGGCCACTCGCCGGAATAAGCCGCCCGCTGCAGCGGTGGGTGTCCCCCCTACGGATTACGATTCGTCTCCACCGGCTACGGCTCCGCCGTCCCCACATCCTGGGGCTCATGCCTCGGATCAAGACAGAGATCACGCCCCTCAACCAGTGGGGTGGGAGGCGAAAATGGCGGAGATGATGGAGGAGAAGATGCGCCTTTTCCAGGCGCAGACCTTTCCAGATCCTTCCCAAATCCCTGATGAGGATTGGGAAGACTTTTCTGAGGACGAAGAGGACACGCTTTCGGCACCTGAGGTTCCGAAACCGAAAGCGCGGGGCAAGAAACGCCGCCCAGTGAGCAGTTCTGGTGACGAGTTCACAAAGAAAGCGAACTCTAAGCGCTCCAAAAAGTCAAAAAAGAAGAAGAAGAAGAAGAAGAAGGACTCCTCTTCAGACTCGTCGTCCGACTCTTCTTCCACCGAGTCGGATTCCGACACGGAACGAGCGGGAGTCTACGCCAAAATAGGCGTTAAAGCTGGCAAGAAGATTGTCAAAAAGAAAGCTCAGAAAGTGCGCACCACTACCATGATGCGCAAAACGGTGAATAGCCATTTCACTACGTTTAAACCGATCGAAGTCATCAACAAGTTGACTGAGCAGATTTCAGGAGTTAAGGGCATTCCTGCTTCGGTTTTCAAAGAGATGGATTCCGGCATTCATCTTTCCGACGAACGCCGTCGTTATGAAACTTCCCTCTGCCTGATCCATAAGGCAGTTTTGGGTGCCTTGACGTCTGTTATCCCTGTGGCTAACAGGATGCAGACAGAGAACAAGTTCTCGTCTTTGGCGCGGGTTATGGACCGGGGCATAGCTTTGTTAGCAGCCGCTAGTAACTACATGACCCATCGGAGATTTGAAAACGTTTTCAAATCGGTCACCACAGATGCCGGAAAAGAGGTTGCCCGCTCTAACAAGGTAACGGACCATGATGGTAAGGAATACACCGTGTATTCCGGACCTACCCCTATCAAGAGCAAACCGCTTGATAAATCCAAGATGTTTGGGGGTCAGCTAGCTTACCTGTACAAACAGGTAGAGGTCGACTACAAGAGTGCTAAAAACACTGAAGCAAAGAGTCGTCGCTTCCAAAACCCAGCAGGGTTCAGAAAGTCTAGGACGGATTTTCGATTCCGCAGAGGAGGAAGGCCGTTCAGGGGCGGACCGTCCTTCCAGTTCAACCAGCGAGGAAGGGGCCGAGGCGACAGGCCGGCCTCAAACTGGAACGACAACCGCGGCTACAAGAGGGATTTCGTTCCCAAGCCCCAGTTCCCGAAACAAGGGAACAAGTAGAGATTTCCACACAAACAGTGCAGCCTCCTGACCCTACAATGGTCACGGAGGAAACTCAAACTGAAGTAAGCCTTTTTCAAGCAGGGAATGTTTCTAATTGTTTACATCAATGGCAACAGTTAACCACTAATCCAGAGGTCCTGAATATTGTTAAAGGCATTCACATCCCTTTCACACAATTGCCTATACAAAAGAGAGCGCCTTTTCCGTATCAGTTTAATTCACTAGAAAAATCTCAGCTAGATCACCAGGTTCTACTGTTTGAGTCTAAGGGCATTGTCAACAGAGTTGAACATACTGAAGGGGAATATATTTCCAATATCTTCTCTACTCCTAAACCTGATGGTTCAATCCGAATGATTTTAGATTTAACTCAGTTGAATGAAATCATTGAATACAAACATTTCAAAATGTTTTCTTTAGAAACAGCTCGTGATTTAATTACCCCAGGGTGTTGGCTAGCGAGTGTTGATTTAAGGGATGCGTACTACACCGTTCCTATTCACCAGACAGATCGGAAATACCTACGTTTTCTCTGGAATGGCCAACTTTTTGAATTTACATGTTTACCTAATGGTTTGGCCTGCGCACCGCGTCTGTTTACTAAGTTGTTGAAACCAATTTTTGCACACATGGCAAAATTGGGGCATTGTATGTTTCCATACATAGATGATTCTTTTATTATGGGCCAATCTTTCACGCAATGTGAACTCGCTGTTAAAGATTTATGCAAAATTTTCACCAAATTGGGTTTCTTCATACATAACAAGAAATCAGTTTTTTCTCCTACTCAGGAGCTTAAGTGTCTCGGGTTCATTCTGAACACCACGGCTATGACCGTTTCGCTTACACGCCAAAAGAAAGATAAGCTTTACCGCACAGCGATACAGCTGTTAGACACTTCTAGGCCAAAGATTAGACAGGTCGCGGTCCTTATCGGGGTCATGGTTTCGTATAGTCCAGCTATTCTATACGGAGCGGCACACATAAAATCCCTCGAAATTGATAAAAATTTGGCGCTGGCCCGCGCAAAGGGAAACTTTGAAAAGACCATGTTTATTTCGGAGAACGGCCTAGCCGACATTGATTGGTGGCTAAACCACTTTGACCATTCCCCCAATCCCATTAGAATGGGAGAGCCTGACACTACCGTTACCACTGACGCGTCTCTCCAAGGGTGGGGAGCACATCAAAATGATGTAGCAACGGGAGGAAGATGGCTAGAATCGGAACTCCCCGATCATATTAACGTTCTAGAACTAAGGGCCATTTACTTGGGATTAACCAGTCTAGTAAAAATACCCAAAAATAATGTACGTATCCTCACGGATAACACCACAGCTATGGCTTATGTCAGAAATATGGGAGGTACAAAATCGATTAAATGTAATGCAATGGCACTTCTCATTTGGAACTGGGCTCAAACCTTTGATGTCTGGTTAACTGTTAATCACATTCCAGGCACACAAAATTGTCTAGCTGACAAGATGAGTCGCCAGTTCCATGATCACTTAGAGTGGTCACTTAATCCATCCATTTTCAAACACATTTGTCACACATGGGGTTCACCTCAGATCGATTTGTTCGCTTCGCGTAATAACTTTAAAATTCCAAAATATGTTTCGTGGCACCCGGAACCCAATGCTTGGCACATTGATGCCTTCTCCCTAAAGTGGCGACATCATTTCTTTTACATTTTCCCCCCCTTTACTATCATTAGCAAAGTCGCCAGAAAGATTCAAATGGAGGGGACACACGCCATACTCATCGTCCCCGAGTGGCACACGCAACCGTGGCTACCGACGTTACTAGCCACAGCCAAAAGCAGCCTTCGCTTCCCAAGATTCCGAGGAAACCTCAAACATCAGGGACCACTAGAACGCCACGGAAACGTGTCGACAACTCCGTTAGTGGCATTCCTTTTTTAAATAAATATTTAGAACAGTTTGGCTTAGACAAAATTACACAACAGCGTTTGGTTGATGATGCGTGGAGAAAAGGAACGGTGAAAATGTATACTACGTATTTAAAGAAATGGGGTATTTATTGCCTGCTTAAGAAAGTCAAGCCAATGACTCCCACAGTATCCCAGGTAGGACTCTTCCTACGTTACCTAGAGGACGAAGGCCTAGGATATGGCGCTATTAACGCTGCCAGATGTGCTCTGTCGATAATCCTACCGCGGGTTAATGGACAAACAATGGGTAAACACCATGTTATTTGTTGGATCATACGATCAATTTATCAGAGGAATCCGCCTAAACCCAAATATAATAGGTTTTGGGATGTTTCTCTAGTGTTCAACCTCTTCAAGAAATGGCCAGAAAATAAGTTTCTGGACGTTAAACTTTTAGGTTTCAAAGTCGCAGTTTTGCTTCTCCTGGTCACTGGACACAGAGGCCAAACTATAGTTGCCCTGTCGCTGAATGGTCTAGAAATTGACAGTAAAGAGGCCACGTTTGATTTATCAACTTTATTAAAATCAAACCGATTAGGTGACCCCTTTCTACGATAGGGGTGTCCAGTTTCACTCAGGATCGCAAGTTATGTGTCGTATCTGCGATACGAAATTATATATCCAAGACACGATTAATAAGAAACTCAAGACAGCTATTGGTCAGCTTTATTAAGCCACACAAGGCCATTTCCAGGGATACCCTCGCCCGATGGACAATGAATGTGTTAAAACTGGCGGGAGTAAATACAGACAGGTACTCATCGCACTCTACACGTGGTGCAATGGTGTCCAAGGCAAGATTGCTAGGCATCTCCGTTAAACGGATCCTAGCTCACGCGGGATGGAAAACCGCTACTTCGTTTGCTAGACATTACCACAAACGACTAGAGAAGCCTCAGCCGATAGCGCACAGGCTACTCACCAACTGAAAGAGAGAGGTAAGAAAAACATTGGTTTTTCCTCTTTTTTGCCATACAAATCGCTTTTCCATTGTTGCATACATAAGACATAATCACTAAAGAATAATAACAAAACAAGAATATCAGGATAAAAATTATTTTACGTAAAGGTCTCCCTAGCCTACGGCTAGCCAGAGGCGGCATACCGAGGTAAAATAGATTAGTTAGACGAATCTTACCTGGGTATAGATGATGGATAACTATTGTTTTACCGAGGTAGAAGCCTCGGTTAGACGTGGGCGAGGGCCCACCCACCACGCCCTGCCACGTCTAGTCAATCACTCAATTTAGCATGAGGTCACTTGACCTTAGGTTGTTTTTTAGAATCATTTTTATCCTGAATTAGTAGGTAAAGATTGCTGGACCCGGATGTGCTTCCTTCTCCCTCGCCCACGTCTAACCGAGGCTTCTACCTCGGTAAAACAATAGTTATCCATCATCTATACCCAGGTAAGATTCGTCTAACTAATCTATATATATATATATATATAT
>JASIRB010004172.1:0-18624 GCA_030323885.1 Branchipolynoe longqiensis | reverse complement strand
CTCTACGCCCGCGGCCTCGCCCCGGCCTCCGTCAAAAACGCCATCTCCGGGGCCCGGACCTGGACCGGGGCGGCCGGGGGCCCGACCGCCCCCTTCGACTCTGCCCTCGCGAGGGAGGTCTCCCGAGGCGGCGAACGCGCCTCCACCCACGCGCCCCGCCAGGCGCCTCCTCTGACGCCCCCGCTGCTTGCCCTCGTCATCGCTCACCTCGCCCTCGCGGGAGACGCCTCCCTCGCCCCTCGCGCCGCCCTCCTCCTCGGGTACTTCGGCATGCTGCGGCAGTCCAACCTGCTGTCGCCGAGTCCCGAGGGCTGGGGGGGCCCTCACACCATCACCCGCGGCGACGTCGCTCCTGCCCCCGGCGGCCTCCGGGTCACGGTCAGGACGTCCAAGACCATATCCGCGCCCTCGGGCGCCGTCGCCCTCTTCGTCCCTGCCTGCCCGAGGCCGGGCCTCTGCCCCCTCGCCGCCTGGAACGCGGCGACTCGGCAGACCCCCGCGCCCTCCGGCGCCCCGGCCTTCATCATGCCCTCGGGCCGGCCCCTCGACCCTCGCACACTCACCGCCCTCATGCGAGGCGCCCTTCACGCCCGAGGTGTCCGGGGGGCCGACGCTTTCACCCTCCACAGCCTCCGCCGGGGCGCCGCCCAGGCCTGCCATGCCGCCGGGGTCGACATCTCCGACATCATGGCCCAGGGCACCTGGACCTCTGAGGCGGTCCACGCCTACGTGCCCCGCCTCGCCCCCTCGGCGGCCCCTCGAGCCCTCTCCTCCATCTTGGTTGAGGGCTCCTCGGGCCCACCTACCAACCACTGACATTGACACTGACATTATTTCATGAGCATGCATTTGATTACATTGATTACCTATTATCCTCATTTTGATATATTTACCACCACTATGTTCATGATACCCTCGGGCACTTAATGAATAAACTGCCCTCTTTTTCCACTTCCGCTTTCTCGTCCTTCCTTGCCGCGCATCGGTCGTAATGCTCGCATTGCGGTTGATGCGAGGCGAGGGAGGACCCCCCCCCCCTCTCTCTCCCCCCCCCCCTCTGTCCTCCAGTCCCTCCTCACCTAACCCCCCCCCCCCTCCTTTTCCCTTATAACCGCCTCCAGCTCTCTCCTCCTGTCACTCGCCCTCCTGCCTCCACACTCTGCACTCCTCACATCTTTTTCCCCACCCACCATCCCTATACACCAACTCTCCACTCTCCGGAGGGCTCCTCGGGCCCACCTACCAACCACTGACATTGACACTGACATTATTATCATGAGCATGCATTTGACATTACATTGATTACCTATTGATCCTCATTTTGATCTATTGTACCACCACTATGTTCATGATACCCTCGGGCACTTAATGAATAAACTGCCCTCTTTTTCCACATCCGCTTTCTCGTCCTTCCTTGCCGCGCATCAGAGTAGGATATGGCAAGGACTGGTTAGCTCAGCATCAGGATAATGTGACTGAGTGGGATATCGGATCATAGTGCCCATGGCCTGATCTCCTAGTCAGGGAGCACTACAAAGTCGCCATGAGTGCGCGCACTTTCACAAGTCGGCATCCATCATCATATGACCTGAGATGTTGTCAGGATGTAAAACTCCAACAAACAAAAAAACAATCATGGTGTGGGTGGCCTGGTATCCCAATGGGGCAGCATTATAAAGTTGGCATGAGTGTGCACTGTCACATTTTTTGTCTTTTCTTGAAGATTTGTACTGCCTATCAAGTATCATGGATAAGTCTGAATAGACTTGTTTTCACCATTAGACAGTTTGTCACTAGAAACCCCAGGCCTACACCTTTACCGACCCAAGGGATTTTTAACCTCCCACACCACATAGGCATGGTCTGAGAGCAACTGGCTTTTGATGATGCTGTAAGTTATACACAGCGGTGGAAATCCAAATTGGCAGAGGTGGAGGCACGGGGAATCGAACCACCAACCTTCAGATTAGGAGTCCGACCTAGAAAAATGTCCGACACTCTAACCACTCCGTCACAGAGAACACCACATGTCGCTCGCTAACCATCCTCATATGACCTGAGATGTTTCCCGGACATAAAACTCCAACAAACAAGCAACACACAATTTGTGCCACACCCTGTTTTTTCCCCACGCGTGTCACCTGTCCACGTACTGATAGTGATAGGCTGCAACCTCCCGTGTACCTTAAAGCTGCACAGTCCGATGAAAGCCTACAATTTTCAAAACCAAAACACTTAAGCACCTGTCACACTTCACCGGATCGAGGTAACGGATTGAAACGAAACAAAGTCTGTTGATACCCGGCAAAGTCCGGTTTGTATCCATTGCATATCCGTTGATATCTGTTGATATCCGTTGATATCCGTTGATATCCACTGATATCCGGCCCGATCCATTACAAGTTTTGAGCATGCACAAAACTTGTAACGGATTGCGCTGGACTGACGTATCCGGTTATTATCCGTTACCGTCCGTTCCCCGTCCGTTCCCCGTCCGTTCCCCGTCCGTTCCCCGTCCGTTACCCATCCATTACCCGTCCATTACCCGTCCGGTACCCGTCCGGTACCCGTCCGGTACCCGTTCATTCCCATCTGTTCCCGTCCGTTACATATCCATTACACGTCCATTGCCGTTCACTATAGTTCTTTTTGTATACTGAATTGTCCGTTGATCGTTAGATACCTTATCAACCGTTACCGCCCGTTACCGTCTGTTACATAATCAATACATTTCAAGTCCGAATCACACCGGATTAAAACATTTTTGTCCGGGTCTGTCCGTATCCTCAATGCGGTAAAGTGTGACAGGGCCTTTACCTAGATTTGATTCTACATCAGTTGGACATATCTAACTTAGATACTGCTGCACTTATTAAACATTTGTTGCCACACAGAAGGAAATACTGAGTCAATTTAACAGAACCTGTTACTGTAGAAGCGTAGGGTGTGAAGAGTTGTGGAGTGCTTTCCACAAATTAATTTGGCATGTTTGCATTTCAAATATCTCAAAAGATAGACATTTAAAATAAAAGGCACTTCAAACTAGCGTAAGATAGATTATAACGAGCAATATTGGTGTCAGGGCAATCACAAACGCCAATGGAAATCTATATGACAAAATCTGAAAGTACCAGCTTTAATTTAAACTCAAATGACTCAAAGCGATATCTCCATGCACACATCTTGAGTAGACCAAATGGGATGGTTGAATGAGTTGAGCGTCCGTCTCCCATTTCAGTAGATTGTGGGACCCTGGTCGAGTCAAACAAACCAAAGGCTTAAAAAATTGTATAGTTGTCGTTTGGCATTACTAGGATAGGGCAAGAATGGATTAGCTCAGCATCAGGATAATGTGGCTGAGTGGGATATCAGGTCATGGTTCTGGTGGCCTGGTCTCCCAGTGGGGCAACAGTAATATACAGTCACCATGAGTGTGCACTGTTACGAGTCCATACCCATCCTGATATGACCTTAGATGTTGCCAGGACGTAAAACCCCAACAACCAACAATCATGGTAATGGCAGCCAGGTCTCCCAGTAGGGCAGCGCTCATATATAAAGTCGCCATGAGTGTGCACTGTCACAAGTCCATACCCGTCCTGATATGACCTTATATGTTACCAGGACGTAAAACTCCAACAACCAATCATCTTGCGTATGTTCGTTGAGGTGGCCGGTGAGTTGTTGGTCGCGCAGCCCCGGTTATGTTTTATTCGTGCGCATCTCGTGCCGGCGTCTGTGTGTGATATTTATATTTGCTGATTGATGTCTTTTGAGAAGAGTTCATGACCTGCCCCCCCCCCTCTAACTCCACCCACCACCCTCACATCCACCCCCACCCCCACCCCCACCCTCTTATTGCCTACGTCCAGCCCGCCACCAGGTGTCCATGTCTGGATCGTCTTCAGTTGCCCCGCTTTGTCGCCAGTGGCCGAGTGTGTGTGAGTAGTATCTGTAGCGTCTGTAGCGTAGTTAGCGTCTGAAATGTCTGTAGCGTCCGTAGCGTCTGTAGCGTCTGTAGCGTCTGTAGCATCTGTAGCATCTGTAGCGTCTGTAGCGTCTGTAGCGTCTGTAGCGTCTGTAGCGTTTGTAGTGTATGTAGTGTATGTAGTGTATGTAGTGTCTGTAGCATATGTAGTGTCTGTAATGAGTGTCGTGGGGGTGATGAAAATGGGAAATACTGCACCTAGAGCGGGACTCGAACCCACATCTCTTTGCATTCCGGGCCAGTGTGCTAACCATTACACCACCTAGGCTCCCTGATATCAACACACTCCCCACGCCTACCTGTCTATGTGGTTACTTGCCTGAGAGGTCAGTGCAGACCACTACACTCGTTCCCCTGGAATTGTAAGTCTTGTAATGCTTACAATTACATACATACAGGCAATGCACTAACACATACATACACAGGGTAGGTTCAGCAACTATACAGCGCAAAGCTTGTACAGGATCCTGATCACGGCAACCAGTGTCGTGGGGGTGATGAAAATGGGAAATACTGCGCCTAGAGCGGGACTCGAACCCACATCTCTTTGCATTCCGGGCCAGTGTGCTAACCATTACACCACCTAGGCTCCCTGATATCACCACACTACCCATGCCTACCTGTCTATGTGGTTAATTGCCTGAGAGGTCAGTGCAGACCACTACATGAGTTTAGCCTATGTAGCATCTGTAGTGCCTGTAGTGTCTGTAGTGACTGTAGCGACTGTAGCGACTGTAGCGACTGTAGCGACTGTAGCGTATGGAGTGTCTGTAGTGGCTGTAGTTTGTGTAGTAGTATTTGTAGTGTCTGTACTATCTGTAAAGTCTGTAGTATCTGTGCCGTTTGTAATATCTGTAGTATATCTAGCATATGTAGCATCTGTAGTGACTATGGCATATGTAGTGGTACCTGTAGCATTTGTAGCATCTGTAGCGACTATGGCATAAGTAGCGTCTGTAGCGACTATGGGATCTGTAGCAGTACCTGTAGCATCTGTAGCGTATGTAGCGACTATATCATCTGTAGTGCATGGAGTAGCATCTGTAGCATCTGTAGCAACCATGTCATCTGTAGTAGCACCTATAGCATTTGTAGCATCTGTAGTGACTATGGTGTCTGTAGTGCATGGAGTAGCATCAGTAGCGTCTGTAGCACCTGTGGTGACTATGTCATGTGTAGTAGCATTTGTAGCATCTGTAGTGACTATATCGTCTGTAGTGCATGGAGTAGCATCTGAGGCATCTGTAGTGACTATGTCCTCTGTAGTAGCACCCATAGCATCTGTAGTGTATGTGGTGACTATGTCGTCTGTAGTGCATGGAGTAGCACCCATAGCATCTGTAGCATATGTAGTGTCTATGTTGTCTGTAGTGCATGGAGTAGCACCTGTAGCATCTGTAGCATCTGTAGTGACTATGTCATCTCTAGTGCATGGAGTAGCGTCTGTAGTGACTATATCACCTGTAGTGCATGGAGTAGCACTGTAGTGTCTGTAGTGACTATGTCGTCTGTAGAAGCAGATGTAGCATTTGTATCATTTGTAGTGACTATGTCATCTGTAGTGCATGGAGTAACATCTGTAGCATCTGTAGCATCTGTGGTGACCCTGTCATCTGTAGTAGC
Source organism: Branchipolynoe longqiensis (assembly GCA_030323885.1). Lineage (NCBI taxonomy): Eukaryota > Metazoa > Annelida > Polychaeta > Phyllodocida > Polynoidae > Branchipolynoe > Branchipolynoe longqiensis. Next base: position 13,013 of record JASIRB010004172.1, on the reverse strand, counting down.
ACCTGTAGCATCTGTAGTGACTATGTCGTCTGTAGTGCATGGAGTGGCACCTGTAGTGTATGTAGCATCTGTAGTGACTATGTCGTCTGTAGTGCATGGAGTAGCACCTGTAGTGTATGTAGCATCTATAGTGACTATGTCGTCTGTAGTGCATGGAGTAGCACCTGTAGTGTATGTAGCATCTGTAGCGTCTGCCATGTATATAGCGGTTTTAGCGACTTTGGCATCTGTTTGTAGTGTCTCTACTATCTGTAGCGTCTGTAGCATCTGTAGCATCTCTAGCATGTGTAGTGTCTGTAGTGTTTAGATGGGAATGTAGTGGTATAAATGTGATGGGAATCTAGTGGTTTAAATGTGATGGCAATCTAGTGATCTAAATGTGATGGGAAGCTAGTATTTTGATATGTGATGGGAATCGAATAGTCTAATTGTGATAGGAATCTAGTGGTCTAAATGTGATGGGAGTCTAAATGAAAATCTAGATCTAGATTTCAAAATACGATGGAAATCATTGATACCAAATTGCGATGTAAATCTAGGTGGCAAAATACGATGCAAATCTATATAGCAAATTGCGATGTAAATCTAGGTGGCACAAACGCCAATGGAAATCTAGATGCAAAATAACAATGGAAATATTGAATGGTAAAATGCGGTGAAAATCTAGGCAGCAAATTGCGATATAAAATGGCAATCTAGATGGTGAAATACGGTGACAATCTAGATTACAAAACGGTTTGTCGATAGAAATAAATCTAGATGGCTTAAAATTAATCTAGATGGCTAGTTGCAATAGAAATCTAGACGATAAATTGGGGAAGAGATACCAGATGGAGATGAAATATTGCGATGTTTTTTTTATAGGTATTTTTTTTATGAGCGCGGGAGGAGATTTTATTTGTGTGTGTGGGAGGGGGGGGGGGGCGAGCGCGGGTTCGGGGGGGGGTGTTTTGATAAATAACACATTCTCAGTTTGGTCTCTCATTTCTACGAATTAGCAAAACGGTTTGTCGATAGAAATAAATCTAGATGCCTTAAAATAAATCTAGATGGCTTAAAATTAATCTAGATGGCTAGTTGCGATAGAAATATAGACGACAAATTGGGGAAGAGATAGATACCAGATGGAGATGGAATATTGATAGGTTTTTTTTAATAGGTTTTTTTTTATGAGCGCGGGAGGAGGGGATTTTATTTGTGTGTGTGTGGGGGGGGGGGGTGAGCGCGGGAGGGGGGGGGGAATTCGGTGTTTTGATAAATAACACATTCTCAGTTTGGTCTCTTATTTCAACGAATTAGCAGTAACTGCCGAGACACTCGCAGCCATGAATACTAATGTGGCGCCATCTGTCGGGCGGCGGCCCGGGGGTGGGCAATAATATTATGTCAATATAAAAGCCATTATGAAGCGTGCGATTTTCCACGTGTGCGCATGCGCCACTGCTTAGGCAAGGTTTGTACACGTAATCGGTAATTTGAATAATCAAATCGCGAGGGGTGGAGAAAATTGGCCGGCAAAATGGAGGCAAAATGGAGGGGTGTGGGTGTGGGTGTGGGTGTGGGTGTGGGTGTGGGTGTGGGTGTGGGTGTGGGTGTGGGTGTGGGTGTGAAATGAGTGTGTGTGTGGGTGTGGGTGAGTGGTGTGGGTGTGGGTGTGGGTGTGGTAGGGGTATGGTGGGTGTGTGTGGATGTGAGTGTGGGTTTGGGTGTGTGGGTGTGGGTTGTGTGGGTGTGGGTGGGTGAGGGTGTGAGTGTGAGTGGGTGTGGATGTGGGTGTGGGTGTGGGTGTGGGTGTGGGTGTGGGTGTGGGTTTGAGTATGAGTGTGGTATGGTTTGGGTGTGGGTGTGGTGTGAGTTTGAGTGTGGGTGTGGATTTGAGTATGGGTGTGGGTGTGTATTTTAGTGTAGGTCTGGGTGAGGGTGAAGGTGTGAGTGTGAGTGTGAGTGTGGGTGTGGATGTTGGTGTGGGTTTGAATGTGAGTGTGGGTGAGGGTGTGGGTGTACATAACCATATGTGGGTATAGGTGGGGTGGGGTGTAGGTGGGGGTGGGGTGTAGGTGGGTGGGTGTAGGTGGGTGGGTGTGTAGGTGGGTGGGTGTAGGAGAGGGGAATGCCGGTGGGTGGGAATGCAGGTGGCGGGAGGTGTAGGTGGGGGGGGGGGGGAGGCTTGTAGTTCGAGGTAGGGCGGCATACAAAGTCCCACTTGGGTAATTTAATCAAAATTCAAATAAAATACATTAGCCGGATACTCCAAGGCGGTTTGCGTTATAAATAGAGCGGTATACATTTTGTTGTCCGCATCGATACAACAGGGCACATGACCTAGGAGAATTTGTGAAATACAAAAGACTACTTAGTTATGCAAACAGAAAATCCTTGAGAACAGACTTGAATCTTTCTGAAACGCTGGAGTTGGGGGATGACTTCTGACTTCAGGAGGTTAGGGTAGGGGTGGGTGGGCGGTAGAGGATGGTTGGGTGGGGTTGCGTGGGGGTAGGTGGGGGTTGGGTGGGGGACTGGTTTGTGGGGGTGGGGGGTTTAGTAACCGGAAGTTGGACCTGATTATGCGGCATCCATCTCACACTGACCCACTTGCTATCCAGACCGCACTTCTCTCTATCTCCTCTCTGCTGGCCTTGCTCCTCCTTGATAATGTCTGAAAAGAGTTCCAGGAGGGGGATCCCGCCAGCATTTCACTTTCTACTCTGAGTCTGTCGCCGGCTGGTCACCATAGAGCAAATAGACACGGTCCTTTGACTCAACTCTCATTTCTCTTTCCTAGACTCTACCCTTTTTTTCTCTCCCAGGCATACTTCTCTCCCTGATCAAGGGAGTTGTTTGCTTGGGTGGGGCCCTTTAGCTTATTGTTTCTCTCGCTTTGTTCTTGTTGCTGGAACCGTTGGACCCACCTTTGCCCATCCATTCCTGTTAAACCCTTGCTGCTGTCGACTAGATACAAGTGCTGTGCTACCGCCGGACCAGAGAGATTCGGGGCCGCCCCAACGCTTCGCCATTTTGAATGTCGTAAAGACATTCCCAGCTTCTACAACCGTTCCACCTGAAGATTAATCTTCAACCAAAGATTGGACCGATTTATCGTGGCCTTTCTGTATTGCTGCAGTTCTGCAGCCGGTAACCGTCGTAAGGTTATGAACCACCCCAAAAGCAAAAAGGAAGCACACTGACCGGTTAATTGATTGGATGTTGGAGTTTAGGCATCCTGTCAACATCGAAGGTAATATCAGTATGTGTACCAACTTGTGACAGTGCGCACTTATGGTGACTTTATAGTGCTGCCCCACTGGAAGACCAGGCCGTCAGCACCATGACTTGATATCCCACTCGGTCACATTATCCTGACACTGAGCCAACCAGTCCTTCCTCTATCCTATTAGTATTAATGCTGAACACCAGGCTAGAAAATGACAAGTATAAATTTTTAAATCATTGGCTTGACCAACCATGGTTTGAATTCCACGATCTACGAAAACGGCCATCCCGTCTGGTGGAAGTTAATTGAAATCCATCGATCGGGGAGTTGCCAATACTTCTTCCAATCTACCTACCGTCCTATGGTATGGCCATATTTGCTTGTTTGTTGCTTGTTTGTTGGAGTTTTACGTCCTAGCAACATCTAAGGTCATATCAGGATGGATGCGACTTCATAGTGCTGCCCCACTGGAACTTGGAAGATCAGGCCGCCAGCACCTAATTTGATGTTCACCAGTTCTGGCCAAAACCAGCTTGCACGGCAATGTGAAAGGGGGAAGATTGGTTGGCTGGTTGTTGGAGTTTCACGTCCTGGCAACATCTAAGGTCATATCAGGATGGGTACCGACTTGTGACAGTGTACACTCATGGCGACTGTCTAGTGTTATCCCACTGGGAGACCAGGCCGCCAGCACGATTATCTGATATCCCACTCAGCCACATTATCCTGACACTAAGGCAACCAGAGGTTGAACTCATACCAATGTTGGTCCCTTTGCTGATTTTGGTCCGTTACCAATGTTGGTCCCATTACCAATGTTGTTCCCTTTACCAATGTTGGTCCCCTTACCAATGTTGGTCTCCTTACCAATGTTGTTCCCTTACCAATGTTGGTCCCCTTACGAATGTTGGCCTTTTTACCAATGTTGGTCCCTTTACCGATGTTGGACCCTTTCCCAATGTTGGTCCCTTTACAAATGGTGGTCCCTTTACCAATGTTGGTCCCTTTACCAATATTGGTCCCTTGACCAACATTGGTCCCCTTACCAATGTTGGTCCCTTTAACAATGATGGTTCCTTTACCAATGTTGGTCCCTTTACCAATGTTGGTCCCTATACAAATGGTGGTCCCTTTAGCAATGTTCGTCCCTTTACCAATATTGCTCCCTTTACCAATATTGGTCCCCTTACCAATGTTGGTCCCTTTACAAATGTTGGCCTTTTTACCAATGTTGGTCCCTTTACCGATGGTGGACCCTTTACCAATGTTGGTCCCTTTATAAATGGTGGTCCCTTTACCAATGTTGGTCCCTTTACCAATATTGGTCCCTTTACCAATATTGGTCCCTTTACCAATGTTGGTCCCTTTAACAATGGTGGTTCCTTTACCAATGTTGGTCCCTTTACCAATGTTGGTCCCCTTACCAATGTTGGTCCCTTCACCAATGTTGGTCCCTTTACCAATGTTGGTCCCTTTACAAATGTTGGTCAATTTGCCAATGTTGGTCCCTTTACCAATGGTGGTCCCTTTACCAATGTTGTTCCCTTTACCAATGTTGGTCCCTTTACCAATGTTGGTCCCTGTACAAATGGTGGTCCCTTTACCATTGTTGGTCCCTTTACCAATGTTGGTCCCTTTACCAAGGTTGGTCCCTTTACCAATGTTGGTCCCTTTACCAATGTTGGTCCCTTTACCAATGTTGTTCCCTTTACCAATGTTGGTCCCCTTACCAATGTTGGTCTCCTTACCAATGTTGTTCCCTTTACCAATGTTGGTCCCCTTACCAATGTTGGTCCCCTTACGAATGTTCGCCTTTTTACCAATGTTGGTCCCTTTACCGATGTTGGACCCTTTACCAATGTTGGTCCCTTTACAAATGGTGGTCCCTTTACCAATGTTGGTCCCTTTACCAATGTGGTTCCCTTTACCAATGTGGTCCCCTTACACAATGTTGGTCCCTTACAATGTTGGTCCCTTTACCAATGTTGGTCCCTTTACAAATGGTGGTCCCTTTACCAATGTTGGTCCCTTTACCAATATTGGTCCCTTTACCAATATTGGTCCCCTTACCCAATGTTGGTCCCCTTACCGATGTTGGACCCTTTACCAATGTTGGTCCCTTTATAAATGGTAGTCCCTTTACCAATGTTGGTCCCTTTACCAATATTGGTCCCTTTACCAATATTGGTCCCTTTACCAATGTTGGTCCCTTTAACAATGGTGGTTCCTTTACCAATGTTGGTCCCTTTACCAATGTTGGTCCCCTTACCAATGATGGTCCCTTCACCAATGTTGGTCCCTTTACCAATGTTGGTCCCTTTACAAATGTTGGTCAATTTGCCAATGTTGGTCCCTTTATCAATGGTGGTCCCTTTACCAATGTTGGTCCCCTTACCAATGTTGGTCCCTTTGCCAATGTTGGTCCCCTTACCAATGTTGGTCCCTTTACCAATGGTGGTCCCTTGACGAATGTTGGTCCCTTTACCAATGGTGGTCCCTTTGCCAATGTTGGTCCCTTTACCAATGTTGGTCCCCTTACCAATGTTGGTCCCTTTGCCAATGTTGGTCCCCTTACCAATGTTGATCCCTTTAACAATGGTGGTCCCTTTACGAATGTTGGTCCCTTTACCAATGTTGGTCCCCTTACCGATGGTGGTCCCTTTGCAAATGTTGGTCCCTTTACCAATGTTGGTCCCTTTACCGATGTCAGTGCCCTGTCCTACCCTAGGGCGGCTCCACCAGCTACTTCCCCTACGCTGGGCCGGCTAAGTAAACAGACCCCGAAACATTAATTCTGGCAATTCAAGCGTTTCAATAACGAAACACAATCTGCAATTTAAATAATAATTGTATAATGGTCTGCGATTTTATCGCTGTAATTTAAATGCCATTGTACCTACCAGACTTTAATTATACTCCAGCCATTCACTTTGTTATTTTACTCCCCCCCACCCCCCCCCCCCCCCCCCTCCCCATCACCCGAACTGGATGTAGCTCAGGCGGTAGAGTTTCGACCTGTGAAGGTGTCAGTCATCCTTGCAATCCTGCTCAGCGGACCCATTTGCATGTTGGGCTATTTTCTGTTCCAACCAGTGGTCCACACCTGGTTCATCAAAGGCTGTCGTATGTCCTGATCTGTCTGTGGGAAAGTGCATATAAAAGACCCCTTGATGCTTATCGGAAAGAGTAGCGGCAGCGGGTTTCCTCCAAAAGAAATATGTCAGAATGACCATTTGTTTGACGTCCAATAGGCGATTCGGATTATACAAAAATATATCTGCTCTGGGGGCGTTGTTAAATAAAGCAAAACAAACAATTACCTCCCCCACCCACCCACACACCCACACACCCACACACCCACACACCCACACACCCACACACCCACACACCCACACACCCACAACACCCACACACCCCACACCCCACACACCCACACACCCAACACACCCCCACACACCCACACACAACACCCACACCCCCACACACCCACACACCCCACACACCCACACCCACACCCAACCACCCACCCACACACCCACACACCACACAACCCACACACCCACACACCCACACACCACACACACCCACCACCCACCCACCCCACACCACCCACCACCCCACACACCACACCCACCCACCACACACCCCCACCACACCCACACCACCACCCCCACACCCACCCACACCCACACTCACCCACACTCACCCACACACCCACACCCACACACACACACATATGTGGCATGCTCGCAACGGGTGACTGCGTTTTTAGACCCGGATTTAGGCAGCAGATGAAATAGTCGCTTGATCGGTCTAGACAATAAAACAGGAAATTTCAATAATTGATGCAGGTCTCCCCGGCTCCGCCCCATCTAAGCCGGCAATTATGCATGGCATGTAACCTTATAGGGTGCATATCAGTGGGTGCAGTGTGTGGGGGGCATAATTAGGCTTTGGGGGGCTTAGGCCGAGATCGGCCTAAATGTCACACAATTGATCTACTCATTTGTCAGGCGCGTGTCACGCTGGGGAGTGTGGAGGTGGGGGTGTGGGCGGTGGGGGGGGGTGATGGGGGATGGAAGTGGGAAGGTGGGGGGGGGGGGTGAGTGGAGATGTGTCGGGTGGGTGTGGGGATGAGTGTGGGGGGGCGTATTTTGTGTGGTGAGTGTGCGGGTATTGAGGTGGTGTTGGTGTGGGTGTTGGGTGGGTGAGAGTGGGTATTGAGGTGGGTGTTGGTGTGGGTGTTGTGTGGGTGAGAGTGGGTATTGAGGTGGGTGTTGGTGTGGGTGTTGTGTGGGTGAGAGTGGGTATTGAGGTGGGTGTTGGTGTGGGTGTTGGTGTGGGTGAGAGTGGGTATTGAGGTGGGTGTTGGTGTGGGTGTTGGTGTGGGTGTGGGTGTGGTGTTGGGGGGCGTATTTTTTGTGTGGGTGAGTGTGGGTATTGAGGTGGTGTTGGTGTGGGTGTAGGTGAGAGTGGGTATTATGAGGTGGGTGTTGGTGTGGGTGAGAGTGGGTATTGAGGTGGGTGTGGGTGTGGGTGGGGTGTGGGTATGGGTGTGGGATGTGGGTGTGGGTTTGATGTGGGTATGGATGTGGATGTTGGTGTACTGGTGGGTGTGGGTGGGTTTGGGTATTGGTGTTGGAGGGTGTTGGTGTAGTGTTGGGTGTCACGGTGGATGTGGTTGGGTGGTGGTGTGGGGCGAGTGTGGGTTCTGGTGTGGTAGTGTGTGGGTGTGTTGTATGGGATGATGTGTAATGATAGGGATGTGAGTGTGGTTGTAGGCATATGTGTGGTTGTGGGTATGGGTGTGTGATTGGGTGGGTGTGGGTGTGGTTGTGGTTGTGGGTGTGTTGGTGGATGTTGGTGTAGGTGTGTGTGGGTTTTGGTGTGGGTTTGGTGTGGTGTGGGTGTGGTTGTGTGGGTGTGGGTGGGTGTGGGTGTTGGTGTGGGTGTGGGTTGGTGTGTATTGGTAGATGTAGGTGTTGGTCTGTGTGGGTTTGGGGGTGGTGGTGTGGGGTGGGTGTAGGTGTGGGTGTAGGTGTGGGTGTGGGTGTGGTGTGGGTGTGGGTGTGGGTGTGGGTGTGGTGTGTTGATGGATGTGGGTGTAGGTCTGTGTGGGTTTGGGTGTTGGTGTGGGTATGGGTGTAGGTGTGGGTGTGGGTGTGGTTGTGGTTGTGGGTGTGTTGTGGGTGTGGGTGTAGGTCTGTGTGGGTGTTGGTGTGGTTGTGGGTGTGGGTGTGGGTGTAGGTGTAGGTGTAGGTGTGGGTGTGGCTGTGTTGGTGGATGTGGGATTAGGTGTGTGTGGGTTTGGGTGGGGGTGTGTTGGTTGGGTGTGGATGTGAGCTATGGTGTGTATTGTGGTGTTTGTGGGTGTGGTAATGGGTGTGCATGGGTGTGAATGTGGGTGTGTTGGTTTGGTGTGGATCTGTGGTATGGTGTGTGTTATGGTGTGGGTGTTTGGTTGTGGGTGTGTTGGTTGGGTGTGGATGTGTGATGTGGAGTGTGTTATGGTCTGGGTGTTTGGGTGTGGGTGTGTTGGTTGGGTGTGGATGTGTGATGTGGAGTGTGTTATGGTGTGGGTGTTTGGGTGTGGGTGTGTTGGTTGGGTGTGGATGTGTGGTATGGTGTGTGTTATGCTGATGCACTTATTAAGCATTTGTTGCCACCTATAAGTCAATTTAAGAGAACTCGTTACTGCTGAAGCCTATGTTGTCAGAGTTTTGGCATGCATGCCAACATTAATTTGGCATGTTTGCACTTCAAATATCTTAAAAGTTAGCCACTTGAATACAAATAAAAATTACTTCAAGCTAAAGTAATGTAGATTATAACAATCAATTCAATGTATTTATCTCAGAAAAATGACAGAAACTCAAAACCATCGGACTATGCAAGTTTAAAACGTTGTGCTTCGATATCACTCGTTGACTGATCTAGTGATCGTAGATGTGTATAGGGAGAGAAGCGTTTGTGACTCGTTTGAGTGGTTGGCTTGTTGCTAGTAACACGTGACCCCCCCCCCCCGCCCCTGCCCCCCGCCCACCTTACACACACGGCCCGCCCAAACACTCGTCTTCACATTCACCCGTTGTTAATTTCATCACTCTTCATGAGGAGTACCTCACTGAGAAGTTGATTGCTTATGTGCAGCACACAGCAGCACACAATAGCACATAGCAGCACACAGCAGTACACAACATCACATAGCGGCACACAGCAGCACACAGCAGCATATATCAGCACACAACAGCACACAACAGTACAAAGCAGCACACAGCAGCATATAGAAGCACACAACAGTACATAGCAGTACAAAGCAGCACACAGCAGCATATAGCAGCACACAACAGCACACAACAGTACATATCAGTGTAAAGCATGACTTAGTACATACATAACAAGCAGCACACCGCAGTACACAACATCACATAGCAGCACATAGCAGCACACAACAACACAACAACACAACAGCACACAACAGCACACAACCGAATATAGCAACACACCACAGTACACACCAACACAACAGCAGCACACACCAAGACAACAGCAATCACTGAACTTCTTACCATTCCAGTGCTAGCATGTTAACCATTACACCACCTAGGTTCCCTGATGCAATCACCCTATCCAAGGCTACCTGTATGTGTGACTTCTTACCTCAGAGTTCAGGGCAGACTGCTACAATAATTAATAAAGTTACACCATCACAACACCACCACACCACACCACCACACCATCATCACTACAACACCATCATCACTACAACACCATCATATCACTGCCCGCTTACAACACCAAACCAGCACGCCCCCACTTAGATAAAAGATTCACCCGGTACTTCCAGTACAGGAGTGAATGACAACGTAGTCTAAATACGGGCTGAAAATAGCGTTAGTATGGAACAACAAGTAGAATGCCTGGCACCAGTGTCAAATGGTTACTTATATCAGCACAGAGTTGGTGAAATGGGAGAGAATGCAAAAAGATAAGATGGTGGCCAGAGAACGCTGTCAATTTCACATTTAAATTGCATTAAAGTATATGTTTTATTATATTTTCCAACTCAAAAGTAGTGGGTAAAAATGAAGACATATACAAAGAATAAATGTTGATTCTTAGATTGTGAAATTAGGCTCTCATAAAGACTCATTTCATTAGCCCGATTTTTCGACTGTTTTTATATAAGGCTGGTCTTCACCCGTGTACTACAAGTATTGGGTGAATCTTTTATCTAGCCCCCACTATGTCACACTGCCACAGGACTACACCACACGACTACATCCTCACATCACCACCCCACTACACCACCCCACCACTACACCACTACACCCACACACCACAACACCCTCACACCACCACACCACTACAGCCACACCCTCATACCACCAAACCACTACACCACCACACCACCACACCACCACACCACCACACCACCACACCACCACACCACCACCACACCACCACACCACCACACCACCACACCACCACACCACCACCACAACCACCACACCACCACACCACCACAACCAACCACACGACCCAACACCCACCCCACCCGCCCACACCACCACACCACCACTACCACCACACACCCACACACCACCCACACCACCACACCACCACAAGCACACCACCCACACCACACCACATACCACCACACCACCTCACCCACCCCACCACACCACCACACCCACACCCCACACCACCACACCACCAGACACCACCACACCACCACACCACCCACAACACCACACCACCACACCATCCAGCACACCACCCACCACCCACACCACCACACCACCACACCATCACCCACACCACCACACCATCACCCACACCACCACACCATCACCCACACCACCACACCATCACCCACACCACCACCCACACCACCACACCATCACCCACACCACCACACCATCACCCACACCACCACACCACCACACCACCACACCACAACACCACCACACCCACACACCACTACATGCTCACAACCTTACATGCTCACAACTCCACACTCCCACACCATCACGACTCCACCACCCCCCCCACCTCCCCACCCCACACACCCTCAAACGCTCACACCCACACAACCTCACCTCCACCTCCCCACCTCACACCACCACACGCCAACAAACCAACACACGTCCATACCTATAAGCCCCAACCCTACCCACCACACCCACGCACCCCCACATCCCCCACATCCCCCACAACCCCCACATCACCCACATCCCCGACGCGCGTCCCTGTGTGCCTCACTCCGCCCGTGCGTGACCATCTGTGAGCCCCGCAGGCGTTTAGATTAAACGGCGGGTGGGAGAGTGGATGGGGGGAAGGTGGAGGAGGGGGGGGGGGGGGAGACAATTACTAGCACAAAACGTTCACAAACTTGTCGCCGCATTTCTACTCTCGAAGTCCCAAATTATTGGACACCCCAACCCCCCACCCAACCCCAACCCACCCCACCCCACCCTCACCCCGACCCCACCCCCATAACACCCACACCACCCCCACCTCTTACCATCACCCCCACCCGCCACCACACCCATCTCCTAACCCCACCACTTTGCTTTCCAACCCACTACCCGGCGCGGTGTCCTAATCGGTAGAGCGCGGGCCTCACGTGCGGAAGATCGGGAGTTCGATTCCCGGTCGAGTCAAACCACTGACTTTAAAATTGATACTTGTCGCTTCCTAGCCTGATGCTATGCATTAATAGGATAGGGCAAGAACTGGTTGGCTCAATGTCAGGATAATGTGACTGTGTGGGATATCGGGTCATGGTGCCGGCAGCCGGATTTCCCAGTGGGGTAGCACTATAAAGTCGCCATGAGCGCACACTGTTACAAGTCGGTACCTTTCCTGATATGACCTTAGATGTTGCCAGGATGTAAAACTCCAACAACAAACCAACCAGTTCTCCCCAATACCACCCCCCACCCCCACACCCGACCCCCACACCCCTGTCCCACTCTCTCCCTCCCCTGTCCATGACCACCACCAACACAAGGTCAGTGTTATATGTTGCAAGTTTCTTCTGCTATAAACACTCCACCAGTCCTGATATGACCTTAGATGTTGCCAGGACGTAAAACTCCAACAACCAACCATAAACACTCCACTCCATCTAATGTTGTGTGTGTAAATTTAGATTCATGTGTCGTGTAACTCGTTGTATTGTTTGTTTGCTTGTTATAGTTCTACATCCTAGCAACATCTGAGGTCATATCAGGACGGGTACCGACTTGAGACAGTGCGCACTCATGGTGATTTTATAGTGCTGTCCCACTGTGAAATCAGGCTGCGGGCACCATGACCCGATATCCCGCACAGTCACATTATCCTGATACTGTGCTAACCAGTCCTTGCCCTATCCTATTATTGCCAAGTGCCTGGTTAGGAAACGACAAGTATCAATTGTATAAGTCATTGGTTTGACTCGGTCAGGAATCGAACTCCAGACCTTCTGCATGGAAGCCTGCACTCTTCAGCCCCGGACAGAAACCGGAAACTGTACGGTGAAATAGGGCAATGTACGGTTTATATACGGTACCCATCCGGCGTGTTCGATCTATCTCCGGTGGTGTCCGGCGGTGTCCGGTACAAGTTTTGAACATGCACAAAACTTGTACCGGATACCGGCGGACTGAAGTGTACAGTTGATGTCTGGTTTAAGTCTGTTTTGTCCGTTTCATGTCCGGTACCCATCCATTACGTCTCCGGTTTGCTTCCTGCAGAGTCCATTGATGGTGTTGGGGGAATTTAGTCTGGGGGGCTGCACACACCACTCACCACA
>JASIRB010004187.1:0-18711 GCA_030323885.1 Branchipolynoe longqiensis | reverse complement strand
TATGTATGGGCCAGTGGTGCCCGAGTGGGATGTAAATAGACATAGTGGTGCTGGCAGGTCTGGGTGTGAGGGCACTCAGGGCCTACCCGCTCCGCTGGGATAGTGATCGCCATACTCAAAGGTCAAGGTTGGTGGCCATGGGGCCGTACAGCTTGGTGGTGGTGGACAGACCACTGGTATCCATAGAGACCAGGAATGCTGAATCCCTATTGGTAGGGCCAAGAATGCTTGTTTCCCATTGGGGGAACTGGGTTGGGTGATACTCTACGATGAACCCATGTAACCATATAAATAATAAACCAGAGGGCTTTACACTCTCTTCTTCTTTACACTTTATACTCTTCCTTTCTCTTTGTCTGTATTGATTTCACTATAGCCTGCCTACACAGCCACAGATTCTAACCTGAGCCATTTTAAAACAATATATCAAACACATCACGGAAGCACAGAATCTCCCAAATATTACCCCGAGTTCATAGTCAATTTTCACGTAGGTATTATTGGATCAAGAATTTGAATTCAAATTTTGCATCTGCGCATTGAAAGCACATTTGACAAACAACACACTAACCACCATTGCGCTCCAAATGAAGATATGGAAATGAAAGCAGTTTCTCAAATTACAATTTCACCTGCCTCCTTCCTTTTCACTTTGAATGTGCATTCAATAAGCAGTTGTTTCTGTCATGTAGGTCACGTGGTCCTTCTGCTCTCCGACACGAAGAACAAAAGAAACTTTGCTATTTATGTCAGGTCTTAAAAGGTTGTTATTACTGATGGCATTCCGATGTCAAAATCAATGTTAATGCAGCACCTACATACAGTATAACCCCATTAAACCAAACTTGAAGGAACCCTAGAAGTTTGTTTGGCTTTGACTTTGAGTTTGAGTAATCTTGTATGACACATGTAATATACAATGTATGTGGACACTTTGATTATTGGTCTTTTATGTATATACAGTGTAACCCTGTTAAACCAAGATCGGTTAAACCAAACGAGTGGTTAATCCAAACTTGTATTGGCGGCCCAGCAAAATACTACCATTTTTCATAAACAAAAATTGATGGGTTCTCAGATAACCTTACAACCACATGAAAGTTTGGTTTAACCATACCGGAGTGGCCTTGGGTCTGACAATTTTGTTTGGATTAACCGATAATTTGGATTAACCAACTTTGGTTTAACCAACTTTTTTATATATTAAATGGTAGTATTTTGCGGGGCTGCCGAAAAAAGTTATGCTGAACCGATCGTTTGGTTTAACTGAGCTTGGTTTAGTGGGGTTATACTGTATTCTGTGTTGCCACTCCTCCTAAAATGCGATGGTCAGATAAGTTGAGAAAAAAGGAAAGTTTGTCTTATTTAATAATGCCTCTAGAGCGCATTGATTTTTATCTTTGGCTATTGGATGTCAAATGTTTGGTCATTCACACATATTTCTTTGCAGGAAACACGCCGCCGCTACCATATAGGCTGCTCTTTCCGATAAGCAGCAAGGGGTCTTTTATATATGCACTTTCTCACAGACAGGACAGCACATGTTGCAGCCTTTGATGAACCAGTTGTGGACCACTGGTTGGAATGGAAAATAGCCCAAACTGCAAATGGGTCCACTGAGCAGGATCGATCGGATAACTCACACATTCACAGGTGCACACTCTACCGCCTGAGCTACGTCCCACTCTTGAAAAGTTGAGCAACTAAAGAATTTCCATGTGGCAGGTTATGGGATTCCTCAGGTTGTATCCTAGCGCTGTTCATCACAAGGATACACTGGACGCGGTGGCCGAATAGTTAGAGCGCAGGCCTCTCGGATGGAAGGTCGGAAGTTCCATTCCCGGTCACTTCAAACAAATGACTCATATCATTGATAATTGTTGCTTCCTAGGCAGGCACTCGGCATTATTAGGATAGGGCAAGGACTGCGTGGTTTAGTGTCAGGATAATGTGACTGAGTAGGATATCAGGGCATGGTGCTGGTGGCCTGGACTCCTTGTGGTGGAGTACTATAAAACCACCATGAGTGCACATTGTCAGAACTTGGTATCCATCCTGATATGGCCTTCGATGTTGCTAGGACGTAAAACTCCAACATATAACCAACCAGCGCAAAGGATAATACAATGAGCAGGGGGTCTGATAATAGAATGAGAAGGAGGTGGTAGTGCAAATGAACAGATATTTAATCGAGAACACAGCAGAGTCCTGAGATAAGCCCTAAGGCAGAGTAATTCACTAGATGCGGACGTCCCAAAGACCCTATAATACTAAGACGGCTCACTCAGCCTGTACCGTGTAATCAAAATGATCAAACCCACCACTTGGTGCGCTGGCTGTTTTCTTGGTTAAACACGTGCTATATTATATGTATAATGTATATATGAATGTGAAAGATGTGTGATGATGGTAATGATGGTGGTGATGCTGATGATGATGTGTATTTGTTCATAGCAATTCCGTATTGATGTGTATTCATACTTACCTATCTCATGCATAATATAATTGTATGTGTTTACATGTGAAACACCAACCAGCAGCTGGGCTGATCAAACCCACCACAAGGTGGCACTGCAAAATTTACATTACCATGGGAGAGATAGGGAGTGAGCAGTCTTAGTATTATAGGGTCTTTGGATGTCCCGCGGTTCTCACTGGGGGTGTCACACAGAAAAAATCAAAATGTATGTAATACAGAGAAGCCAAACACACTGGCGCGGGCTGTTCTCACACGGTTCTCGTGCGGGCGTCACGCATACGCATCGAATCGCTTTTGGAGCGATTTTTGCCGCTTGATGCATGGTGCCGCTTGGCTTTTGACTGACTTTGCCAGACTTTTCCAGACTTTTCCAGACTTTTCCAGACTTTTCCAGACTTCTCCCGACTTTGGCCAACTTTGCCTGACTCTCCTCATGGGTGCGGGGGAGAAAGGTTGCATTAGTGTGTGTGTGTGATGGTGGAGTGAGGTCGGGTAAAATCTGGTCGGGTAAAGCCAGGTCTGATAAAGTGAGGTCGGGTAATGTCAAGTCGGGTAATATATGTGTATAGATTTTGCCATGAGTGCGCACTGTCACGAGTCGGTACCCGTCCCTATATGACCTGACATGTTGCTAGGATATAAAACAACAACAAACAAACAACAAAACAGTAAAATAACAATTCCGATTAAAAGAAAAAGTAGATCCGTGGAAAGTTTGCTTGGGTCAACCAGCCTTCCTTCTGATAGCAGCAGAAGAAGTGATGTAACATGTTCAACATGTTCTGTGCGAAAAGGTCATGTAGAGGATTTCCACCATCATTTCTCCTTCTGAAATCAATTTCTGTATAGAAAAACAAACATAACTCAACCACCTATTACGTACATGTAAATAAAATAGGCTAGTATAGAATTAAGTAGAAAAAGCGGAAATCTCTTCCCAAGAAAACCCCAAAACACTAACATAGAACCTTAAGAAAACAACTAACATAGTAATAAGAATAGAAGAAAAACACAATGCCAAGAGGGCCCAACAAAACTAACATAGGCTACTAAACGTACCAACAGACTATCTATCTGCTACTGAAATGCAGACAATCAAATATCTTATCAGCAGCTACTGCTTGGTAACACAACACCAACACTACAGCTGGCCAGCATTGAAAACAAGCCTGGATACCCGGGCTTACATACTATGGACAGTATAAATGCAGCCTCAATAACAAAATTTAATTTTTTTTTTTTTTTAAATTGCACTCCTGGAAAAGGGCTTCAGTCGGCCTGGTCAATCAACCGTCAGATTGGGTTCAGTTGGAAATAGGGGAAGTGGATTATTAGCTCTCAGCAGGCTTTAATCGGAGGTGCGAACCAATCACGTGACTCTTGATAAAGAAATCCCAAAAGACGATAATTCAGGATTTCACTATTTATATTTTGATCGCTTTAACCGAATGTTTGTATCCGAATAAAAGTGTACATAACTATAACACCAATGGCTGGAATATCAGTGTATCTGTTCTGAAAAACATCCTTCCTTTATATGAATGAACTTATTGACCCTAAATTTGAAAAAAAAGAAGGGGGGGGGGGAAAGAGTTGGTGCGGATAAGATAACATGAAAATCTGGAAAAAAGTGTAAATAAAAATACTGCCAATGGATGGAACACCAGTAGATTGGTTCTGCAAAAATAATACTTTGTTTATATGATGAATACATTGACCCTACACTTTTTAAATAAAAGAGTTGGTGCGGATAAGATAACATGGAAATCTGAAAAAAAAGTGTAAATAAATATACTGACAATGGCTGGAACACCAGAATATTGGTTCTGCAAAAATAATACTTTGTTTATATGAATGAATACGTTTACCCTAAATTTTAAAATAAAAGAATTGGTGCGGATAAGGTAACATGAAAATCTGAGAAAAACAGTGTAAATATATATACCGGCAATGGCTGGAACACCAGAGTATTGCTTGTGAAAATATAATACTTTGTTTATATGAATGAATACATTGACCCTACATTTCAAAATAAAAGAGTTGGTGCGGATAAGATAACATGAAAATCTGGGGGAAAAAAAGTGTAAATAAATATACCGCCAATGGCTGGAACACCAGAGTATTGCTTGTGAAAATATAATACTTTATTTATATGAATGAATACATTGACCCTAAATTTCAAAATAAAAGAGTTGGTGCGGATAAGATAACATGAAAATCTGGGGAAAAAAAAGTGTAAATAAATATACCGCCAATGGCTGGAACACCAGAGTATTGGTTCTGCAAAAATAATACTTCCTTTATATGAATGAATACATTGGGCCTAAATTTTAAAAATAGAAGAGTTGGTGAGGATACGATAACATACAAATCTGAAAAAAGTGTTAAAAACTATGCCACCGATGGCTGGAACACAATAGTATTCATTCTCCCAAAACAATACTTTGCTTATATGAACGAATACATTGGCCCTAAATTTAAAAATAAAACAGTTGGTGAGGATAAGATAACACACAAATCTGGAGAAAAAAAAGTGTAAAATAACTATACCGCCGATGGCTGAAATACCAGTATATCCATGCTGAAAAAAATTACTTCATTTATATGAAGGAATATATTGACGCTAAATATTTTGTTAAAGAGTCGATGAGGATAAGATAACTCTCTCCGAGAGAAAAATAACCCCTTCATAGTCACACACTGGAACTGATTAATGGAATAGTCTTCCACAGAGATGAAGGCATCACTTGTCTGTCTCCAAAAAGACAAGATCACATTCCTGTTATCTGCAATTCACATGACTCTCCTCAGGGCCAGCCCAAAAATCACAAGATAATGAAGACAGGTTTTCGGTAAAATTGCCCGATATTTAGACATTTGAGGATGGTGTGAACTAGTGTATGGTAATTACAATTGTATATCAAAAGGTAAATGGTATATAAAGCCAGAGGCATTAAGTTATTATGTGGTGCTGGTGATCCTTTACTGAGTTAGATAGACATTGTGTAGTTATAGATAGTGTGAGAGGGGCACTACTTTTAGTGTGACAGAGCCTTGGGAGCTCTGCTCACATACCCCCTCTCCCCAATTGTTATTTACGGATCACTGCACACCCAGACCCAACAGGGCACTGTAGCCATAAACAACCAAGGCTTGGATACAGGCAGGTTGGATGTTCATTGGTTGGTTGCAGAATGCCTAGTGCTGATTGGAGTAGCTGATCAGGTGTGACAGCCATCTTGGATTCATGAGACTATATAATAATAAATCTGAGGGTGTACGCTCTCTTCTGTGCACTTTCTACTCTACCTTTCTCTTGCCTGTAGTGATTTCATATTTAGCCTACCTACACAACCACAGCTGCCAGCCGTCGACTTTACAACGTGACTCTCCTCAGGGCCAGCCCAAAAATCCTCCCACCCCTTGTCGCTGCCTGCCCCCCCCCCCCCCCAAAAAAAACAACACACCCAGCTGTCACCCATAGGCCATGCTGAGTGAGACTTATGGTGCCGTCACATTAGGACGTCTCTCGCCAATGCGTGTCGAAGTGTCCCTTTTTGGCGAAACGACGGGAGACGTCTGGAAGCGCTACGCTCGCGTTAGGCGCGCGTTGGTAATCGTTGATGGACGGTGACGGTCGGCGACGCGCATCAGGGTATCGGCAAAAAACTTTGAATTGCGACAACGCGTGGGTGCCAATATTATGACATCCCTGGAATAACATTATGGGAATGCTAGGCAGACGCCGCGCACACACGTCAGGGTCGTTCCCACGCATTGCGCCAAACTCTTGCTTTGTTGTTTTATGTCCTAGCAACATCTAAGATCATATCAGGATGGCGCGCCAAACTTTTATTTATTTTTTTCTCACAACGTTGGCCGCACGCTACCAATTCGTTGTGCTGACGCCAACAAGTTTGAGGTTTCTCGACGATTGAAAGTGATTTTGGGCGTTGGCAGCACACTGGTGAGATACGTCATAGTGTCACAGGGCTATTAGACAGATGGTTATTCAAGCTGTATATATTTACACAGACTTGATCCTAGATATCCAAATTAAATACTATTATACTACTGATGTATAGAATAGAACGCTAATTCAAATTAGTTTAAGTAGTTACTCTTGAAGACCATGGTGTCAGAATTTGGTGTGTCAAAATGGTGTCAAAATCTATTGGTTTATGTTTTTTGCATAAAAACTCCAAATTTAGGGAATTAAGACCAGTGACACATACTTGCGGGAATAGATTCATCCATACTATAGCCATTGTCGCATACGTATGACATAATTCCTTGTCTTGACTGTACCCATCCCATTTACGGTAATGGGTTCTATATTAATTTCTTTGGTAAACCAGTTTATTCATCAGAATATACTCTTTGTTCAGCACTGAGGCACTGGTCTTCCGGCCATTTACATTACATTGTAAATAGGTAGATCAGCGGGTACTTAGATAGGGTATATTAGTGGATTGTGAAGGAGGTTTGTGTGTTAGTGGATTAGCCATAATAAGTTCAATGTTATGGGCTAAGGCTGGTATGCAGGTATTGCAATACCTCAGGGAGTTTGACGGCCCTGCCCTGCAGAGTTGTAAACCACTGCCTTGTGGTACAGGTTCTTGACAGAACCGAAGGCTAAGGGAGCAAACCCTGAACAGAAAACCATGTCACTGTGGCAGTATCAGGGGCAGTTGATGTATGGAACTCCCAACATTTCCCCACCAGCCACTGCAGGGACAAATAGTTTTGCGCCTGTCTGGACATGTTCTTGCTGGTGTGAGACCTCTATTTGCTCCCCGAGAGAGTGCCGCTGGTAACTTGCAAAAGCCAGCAGCATTTCAACACTTTTTCAGGCAGCTTTCATGAAATGTGGAGAGTGGCAGTCAAGTAATGAAAGCAGTCTTTGTCGCATCGCGACTGACAGCATGATGATGATGATGATGATGGGCTAAGATGGTGGGTCGCTGCAAAAACTGTGCTGCTATTAGGGTATAGCTCAGGTAAGTAATTGAGTGAGGGTGGGGGGGGGGGAGGGGGGAAGGAGGGAGGGAGAGGGAGGCAAGGCAGGGCACAGGATCCATTCTATGGTGCTTGTTCAAGGGCCTCGTGTGCGGAAGGTCGGGAGTTCGGTTCCAGGTCGAGGCAAACTAATGACTTATCAAATTGGCACTTGTCACTTCCTAGCATGGTATTCGGCATTAATAGGATAAGGTAAGGACTGGATAGCTCAGTGTCAAGATAATGTGACTGAGTGGGATTTCGCGTAATGGTGCTGGCGGCCTGATTTCCCAGTGGGGTAGCACTATAGTGTTCTTTGTTTGTTGATTTTTGTTTATATTCTAGCAACATGTAAGGTCATATCAGGACGAGAGCCGCACTATAAAGTTGTCATGAATGCGCACTGTCACAAGGCGATACCCGTCCTGATATGACATTAGATGTTGCCAGGATGCAAAGCTTGAACAACCAAACAATCCAATCAAACTACATCTCCTAAAACAGTTCAGGTCTACCTGCCGCTAATAAAGAAAACGATTACACCTAAAAAAAACTAAACAAAAATGTTGACCGACATTATAGGAACATTATAGGTAATGTCTTGAGCGAGCGTTTTCGCTCTCAGCCACCAGATGGCAGTTTGCGTATATGGGTCATAAAAGGCTAATTGGGGCAGCTGGTTCCCGCCTTAACTAATGAGGTCAGCAGACGACTTTGCAGTACGCTCGGGGAGTATAATGCACAGCGTGTTTGTTGTGCCTGCGTGGTTCACGTCCACGCCGCTAGGGGAAGGCTTGGCGCGGCGGTTGTTGACTGGTGGTAAAATAATGGGCGCAGTGCGAGAATGATGGAAACAGATGGGTGCTGTGGACAATGAAGCAGAAGCGTTCTAGAAATAATCGTGGCGTCATTAATTTAGTGAAGTGTCGATGGCATAGCAGGATGAAGTGTGTGTGTGTGATCTTTGTGCATTAGCGTGTTATTTTTGTTTGTGTTTGTCTGTTCGCGTGCTTATTTTCTTTGTGCGTTCGCATTTCATGGAGTCCAAATAAATGTTAATAAATGTAGTTTTGTCGGAAATAGTGTCCATTTCATGTACTCCAAATACATGTAAATATATCTAGTTGTGTAGGGAGGAGTGGTTATTTCATGTAGTCCAAATACAGGTAAATAGATGTAGTTGTCTAGGGAATAGTGGTCATTTAATTTAGTCCAAATCAATGTAAATAAACGTAGGTGTGTAGGGAGTAGTGGCCATTTCATAAAGTCCAAATAAATAATGTAAATACATGTATTTGTGTAGGGAATAGTGACCATTTCATGTAGTCCAAATCCATGTAAATAGATATAGTTGTGTAGGGAATAGTGGTCATTTAATTTAGTCGAAATAAATGTAAATAAATGTAAATAAATGTATTTGTGCAGGGAATAGTGGCCATTTCATGTAGTCCACATCCATGTAAATATATGTAGTCAGGTAGGGAATAGTGGTCATGGACAGGAGTTCATGGCAGGCTTTAATCCATAATGGCACAACACTTGAAACTGATCGTATATCTCAATCTAACCCAGTGTCAGCAGAGAAATTATCGTCATCTTCATCTACCAGACTCTGACAGCAGCTACATACACAAGTGTAATGTGCCATCGCACATTCTGAGCACAAATTGGTCTTTCCCTATCTCCATATCGCTGTCTGTCAGTATATCCATTGGTCGGTCTGTCCATATGCCATCATCTGTCTGGGTGTCCATATGTGTGACACTCCGCCGCTCCATATGTCCATCTAGCCATATGGACAGATGGGCATATGTTCATCTCTCCATCTGCCCATCTGTTAGTCGGTCTGTCTGTCCATCTGTATCTATGTCTGTACATCTGTCCATATGTCCGGAGCGGGATGTAGCTCAGGCGGTAGAGCCCAATTTGTGTCAGGGAATTTGATTTCCAAGTGTTCTCTCAGAAATTCGCCAATTAATGGATCACTTACACGCGTAATGAGACATTTTTGTTTCAGAAGTTAATTTCACCATGATTCTTTACACAATGTTGGAGTGCTTCGGAATGAGAAGGCTAAGGCGGTGGGCGAATCGGTAGAGCGCGAACCTCGCTGTGGGAGATCAGGAATT
The DNA here is from genome assembly GCA_030323885.1 of Branchipolynoe longqiensis. Lineage (NCBI taxonomy): Eukaryota > Metazoa > Annelida > Polychaeta > Phyllodocida > Polynoidae > Branchipolynoe > Branchipolynoe longqiensis. The sequence continues at coordinate 9,105 of JASIRB010004187.1, read as the reverse complement.
CGGAGTTTTACATCCTGGCAACATGTAAGGTCAACTCAGGACGGTTACCGACTTGTGACAGTGTGCACTCAATGCGACTTTATAGTACTGCCCCAGTGGGAGACCAGACCATCAGCACCATGATGTGATATCCCACACAGTCACATTATCCTGACACCGAGCCAACCAGTCCTTGTCATATCCTAATAATGCCAAGCGCCTGGCTAGGAAGCGACAACTATCAATTTCTATGTCATTGGTTTGACTCGAGCAGAGTTCGAATCCACGATCCCATGGACTACCAACACGGAAGACTGATGCTCTACCTCATTCGGCCATCCCGTCTGGTCCCACAGCCTTTGATGAACCAGGTGTCTATTCCTAGTTGGAACCCAAAATAGCCCAAACTGCAAATGTGTTTGCTGAGCAGGGTCGATCGGATGACCCAAGCCTTCACAGGTGGGCACTCTACTGCCTAAGCTACGTTCCGCTCCCAACTAATTATTTCTAATGAAAATAATGTCATCAGGTAATCCTGATAAGAAAAGGTTTACATGTAATATTTGTGGATACACTAATCCTGTTAACAAAGTGTGCAGTATTCTGCTCTGTCCTCCTCGGCAATTGTGGTGTTCTCTGTGGCGGAGTGGTTAGACTGTCTGACCTTTTTCTAGGTCGGACTCCTAATCTGAAGGTCGGTGGTTTGATTCCCCGTGCCCCCACCTCTGCCAATTTGGATTTCCACCGCTGTGGATAACTTACAGCGATATCAAAGGCCAGTTGCTTTCATACCATGTCTATGTTGTGTGGGAGGTTAAAAATCCCTTGGGTCGGTAAAAGTGTCTAATGGTGAAAACAAGTCTATTCAGACTTATCCATGACAGGCAGTATAAATCTTCAAGAAAAAAAAAATATATATATAAGAGTGGGACTCAAACACACCCTGCTGCCATTTCAGGACTAGCGTCCTAACCAGCATGCTGTCTAGGCTCCCTGATGCAGGCAATCTATCACCACCAGCCTCTTCACGCAGTATTTGACCTGGGGAGGTCATTGCACCAGTCCACATTACCATAGCAAGTCACGAAGTGTGCCATATAGCGGGTAATGTAGTGTAGATTTAACGGCATCAAGCCAGGTATCACGAGGAGAGACTTCTCTGAAGCAGACAGCTTTGAACTCCAGTAGCAATGCCTTTATGTACTGCTGGAACCAGTGGAAAAAAGTCACATGTCGCTCACCCCACCAGATCACTAACTAGTGTTTGTTTGGTGTTGTTTTACGTCCTAGAAACATGTGCGGTCATATCTGGGTGGGTACCGACATGTGACACAAAGCCCACTCAGAGGACTTTCTAGTGCTGCCCCACTGGGAAATCAGGTCGCCAGCACCATGACCTGATATCCCACTCAGTAACATTATCCTGATACTGAGCTAAGAAGTCCTTGCTCGATCCTAATGATGACGAGCGCCTAGATATGAAGCAATAAGTATCAATTTTTAAGTCCTTGGTTTGACTCGAACCGGCAACCGAACTCCTGACCTTCCGCACGCGAACCCTGCGCTCTACCGATTAGGCCAATGTGCATGGTCTCTAACTAGTGCCAGCACTTCTCTGTGTGCAGTCGTCCGTCTGGAGCAGTATAGCAACTGCTTGTGTTGCCATAGTTACACACAGACACACCTCACCTATAAACATAATTGAAGAGTTCAGGCGCAAAACAATGTACATGCCAATCCAAAAATGTAGTTTAAATAACAGATTTTTCCCTGAAAATAATGTTAATCCTCACTAATTCTACTTTTCATATAATCATATAAATGTGGAGCAATGAACCAACAAATACGAATATAATTGTTATTTGTTGTATGTTTATCACCATTTTTGGATTGGTGTTTACATGGTTTTGCACATAAACTCTTATTATCCTAACACCGGCCGTGGTGTCCAAATCGGTAGAGCGAAGGCTTCCCGTGCGGAAGGTCGGGAGTTCGATTCCTGATAGAGTCAAACCAATGACCTACAAACTTGGTGCTTGTCGCTTCTTAGCCTGGCACTCAGCATTGCTAGGAAGTGGGTGAGACTGCTCGACCTCATTTTGCGCGGGCGCTCATTTTGCGAGGCAGGGTTCCCTGCTGTAAAGCGTTGCTTGGATACGTCGATTGTGACTATCCTAGCAACGATAGGAGGTCGGGCGTTCGGACCCAGACCATCGGACGTGTTTTTTCATGCTCCGATGTTTTAGCCGATATTTAGGATTTTATTGTCGAAATTCCAAACTTATTTAACTTAATTATATGGGAGGGTATTTGACTTATAACATACATTCCACTGTTGAACTATATTTAAATCATAACATAGGTTTTATTGATCAATTCATTCTGTTAGTAAGAGGTAAGAATAAAATGGTGAGCTCCTAAGAAGTGACATGAACGTTCCTTGCATTCCTTACTGTCCTCCAGACTTATATTATTAACCGCTATGGTCAACTTCAGATTGCTATTTGGATTACTCTATAATCTTATTTAATTAAGGGCCTTCTGCCCATGGTCTGTCAGGAGTCGAACTCTCCACCTCGGACATTACTAGTCAAGGGTCAGGCTGGCAGGATGACAGACAACCGGCGGCAGGAGGCACAAGTCATTCACATGGAAACAATTATTTATATTAACACGTAGGGTCGCCTTAAGCGGGGGTGGAATAGCCCGACGGTTAAACTGGTGCCGTGACCAGGATGAGCATTGAATATGTATGTCTCTAAACTATGAAGCCTAACAATTATTTACTGAACCGGTTCTTCTCTCTGAGGGCACCAGCTTGGTTTTCAAAATTTTCTAGAATATAGGCCTAAAACTAATTTATGGGGAAATAGACATACACATTCAATCAAATTAAACATGAAATTAAACCATTTATAATTGTATAAGTAACTAGCCGTGATCTCTGGGGATAACCACTAGTTAATCATACATGTACATTAGGGATAAGAGTGAAATGTTAATATGAATTGTTTGGTCATGTGGAAGGGTAGGGATTATTCCAAATTCTATAATAGGTAAAGTATTTGTAACGGTTTTCCCATGTAAACATTAAATCCCCTTCATACTCGACCACTAGACCAAAGTGTGTATAGGTGTAAATATGTTTAAATTGTATTATCCAAGTACTATAAACATTCTATAAAGTTGAACATAAAAAGTGAACCATTTAAATTTGTGTAAGTAACTACCAGTGTTACTATATGAATTTTTGCTATGGTGATTGTGAAGATAAATATCTATAAGGTTAAACATCAAAATTGAACCATCTAGAGGAGCTACTGTATAACTACCCATGTGGCTAGAGGTATTTCAAAATGTTTAGTAAATGAAGGAACAGGTACCTACACAAGCTTAGATGTTAACAAGGATGCATATAAATTAGGGCTACAAGTAGAGTATTAAGGTGTCCTGTTTGGTCGTGTGCAAGGGTAGGGAGTATTCCAAATTCTATTATAGAACAAACTTTGCAGATTATTATAGAACAAATTTTGCTAGAAAGTAACAATGATGTGATACTTTAGCATTGTCGCTATATTACGTCCATGCGAGACCTCTACGAGGCCTCGTGTGTTCGCATTTCCTAAAGTCTGTATTGCTAACAACTTAACTGTGCTGAAGTATTTGTATATTTAAATATCTACTCCCACGGCCGGAACGTTCACGGCTCGTGATTGACCCCGTATTGGGTCAGACTAGTGTAACAATCGTATATTCGCTATCAGTTTACAACCGAGTGAGTGGGCGGGTGTCCCCTCAGAGTGTGTGCCCGGTACCCCTGGCCACACTAGGACCCAATTTTGGATACCCGCATTAGCTATTTCAATTTTTTTCTGGTAGTGTGGTGCGTCGGCGATAGCCATTGCCGCTACTAGGGTGTGCCCCTCATTATTATCGGCCATCCTGAGAAATCATCGCGTTTTGGATTGTTATTCTTGTCACTAGGACGAAATATTTACTTAAAGGACATCAGTCCTATTACTAGTTAGCACATGTTAAATTATTATACAGACCATCAGTAAGGTTACACGGTGCCTTTTTATTAAGTATATTGTATATTATTAAATTTCTATCTCTGTAGTCTGAGAATTAAAATTTATATGTAAACTAAAGGATAATAACTCTTACCACGTATTAGATAGCTATATTATGTTTAACAGATTCAGCTTTCATTTTATGTGATGTATGTGTATATGCAGGCTTTTGTGCTTTGCCATGGTACATTTTATGTAACCGTGGTTCATTGATATGACGGCACACCCCCCCATTGAGATCCCGGGGGCTTGATCTGTGCGATAAATCTGTATTTAAAATCTTTGATAATCCATTACTGGGTATGGATAATTCAGTGTTTTCAGTGGTTTAGTAGTAATACATAGAATGAAAAGGTAGTCTTGTGTTGGCTACGGGGCTGACTTTTTCGTGGGCCTGTGTTCGTCTGGGTTTTGTCATCCGTAGTGGGTTCCGGACAGCCTTTGTTTTATTCTGCTATAGGGCCTATTGATGGGTTGCTAGTCCGGGAACTACACGGGGGAAGCCGAGAAATAACTAGCTTCATCGTGGGACCTGGCTATTGTTATTTCCTTCCCCTGGGGAAGATGAGAAATAACTGGTTTCAACCCTGGAAATGGCCACGTTATTTTCTTCCATTAGTTACTAGCAATCGTACTATAGTCGGGTATTGGTGTCCGTTGAAGTTATTTTTCAAGAGTGATGTGGAGGACGGGGGATATTTGGAAACCCAGATCGATCAGGCTACGACAAGGTCAGCCCTGGTGAGGATCCTATGAATCGTAGGATATTTTGTAGATGTAATAGCTCGGGAATACCCTTCGTACTCTGTGCCATGCAGACCCCATGGTACTTGTAGTATGAAGAGTGCACCTTTGAGAGTTGCTGGCTAAATCGGGATAGGGATGTTACTAAAACTGACTTTCATGGTTGACACTACTATTTCATAGCTAGGCCTGTAAACTGTTGTATAACCTATTAGAAATTGTTTTTGTGTAAACCAAAAGCGGACTTCCTTCGGGAATTTCCGGCTTTGGTTACAATGTAGTCATTGTATAGTAGTCATTGTCTAGTAGCCAAGGTGTGAATTTTTAGAGAAAAAGGGGACCCTGTCGTTGGAGCTGTATACATTTAGGCTAACGTCATCTGTAGCGAATTCCAAATACCCTTCACTTTTGCCGTACGGTGTGATACAGACTTGAGATAGGGATATTACTATGGTAACGCCGGCCAGAGTACTTTTGAGGCTGTAATGAGTTTACGGTATAGGCTACTGGTAGAGGAGAAATATTGAGCTAGCTTTCATCGCGGGAACTGGGCTAGGGAATTTTTTCCAGGGGTTAGTACTAGTAGTACATGTGTGGTCACAAGTGTCAAAATGGTGGAGTGTGTGATAAAGGGTTGTGATATTGGATGGTGTGCAATTGTACAGATGACGAGTGACTAGTGGAGTTTCTTTCATTGCCAGACTGACTGGCAGGGTATTCAGCTACGACAGGGTCAGTATTTTAGTTGGGCCGATACCAGAATTGAAGGTCGATTCTGGTAGTTTCAATTTTATCAAGTAATGATTCAAAACTGTTTTTGAAGGAATCTAAGTATAAACATATTTCTTGTGAAATACGGAAATTGTTTACCACAGAGCTGGCTTGTCTCAAATCGAAAAGATTACACAACGAGAAGGAAGTATGCGGTGCCTCGCATTCCACGCCGTATAGTCGTGGATCAAGCGGGGTCGCGATTACGCTTATTATTTGTTGCTACAGCCGCGAACCCTGGTAGTCTCTCCCACTTTTCCTTTCTTAGACGAACATCAGTTCCTGTTGTTCGTCTGGGGAGGTGAAGTGGGTGAGACTGCTCGACCTCATTTTGCGCGGGCGCGCATTTTGCGAGGCAGGGTTCCCTGCTGTAAAGCGTTGCTTGGATACGTCGATTGTGACTATCCTAGCAACGATAGAAGGTCGGGCGTTCGGACCCAGACCCATCGGACGTGTTTTTGCACGCTCCGATGTTTTAGCCGATATTTAGGCTTTTATTGTCGAAATTCCAAACTTATTTAACTTAATTATATGGGAGGGGATGTGGCTTATAACATACATTCCACTGTTGAACTATATTTAACTAAGAACATAGATTTTATTGATCAATTCATTCTGTTAGTAAGAGGTAAGAATAAAATGGTGAGCTCCTAAGAAGTGACATGAACGTTCCTTGCATTCCTTACTGTCCTCCAGACTTATATTATTAACCGCTATGGTCAACTTCAGATTTCTATTTGGATTGCTCTATTATCTTATTTAATTAAGGGCCTTCTGCCCATGGTCTGTCAGGAGTCGAACTCTCCACCTCGGACATTGCTAGTCAAGGGTCAGGCTGGCAGGATGACAGACAACCGGCAGCAGGAGGCACAAGTCATTCACATGGAAACAATTATTTATATTAACACGTAGGGTCGCCTTAAGCGGGGGTGGAATAGCCCGACGGTTAAACTGGTGCCGTGACCAGGATAGTAAGGAGTGTAATACCTTTTAGTTCACTTCTGTATGCTTAGAAATTGTTTTTATTTTTTTGTATAGCTTATTCGGGTAGTGTTGACAGTGTCAGACCGGCGCCTGTTTTGAGGTTTCACGCCATACCATGACGGTTTAGGGAATACCCGGGGTTGCATTAATAATGGAGAAATAATAGTGTTCAACTAAATTGGTATTCCTGGTTTTCTTTCGCGGCTAGTCGTATTAATTTTTAATGGGAGGGCTACAAGCCTGAGGCCCATAATAACGACGTTAACCTTGTGTCGCTCTGAACGGATAGAGTCGAATAGGCGAGGATTAGCTACCCCGGCATAGGGCAATGACGGACGTTATATAGCTTTGAACTAGCCGCCCTTTTCCATTTGTTACGGTGTCTCCTAGCGATGAAACGCGTCGCGGAGTGGAGGCGACGTCATGATGCGTGATTGGAGCTTCACGGCAGTAGTTCAGTAGATCTCAGACTGTTTGGTCAGGTTTGCTATGTGCTGCTCTGTTTTTGTTTTTTTTTGGTTTTTTAATTATTACTCTACCTTTTCAATTTTACTTGTGGTCTTTTTACACTTTTAGGCTTCTATTAATTTATTTAGTATACATTAATGTAATCTCTAAAAGTGGTCTTTTTACACTTTTAGGCATCTATTAATTTATTTTGTAAACATAAACTAATTTCCAAAATTGTCTAAATTTACAAGCATATATATATATAAATATATTAGGAAAATGAAATAAGTTAAAGAAACACTAATATCAACTGATATTACTGTGTATTTCACTTATTTTGCTCACCACTTGTTCTGGCTTTTAATCTTATTTTATTGAGATTTCTAAATTGTAGTACAAATTCTTTTATTTTTGCATCTGTAACTTCATATGTTCTCTGGATTATGCAAGGCACCCTGCAGTGAGTGATCATCGTTGGAGGAACCATGCACAGGGTAGGATATGTAGACCGTAAGATCGGTCTTCTATTTTAATGCCTTTATTTTTGGCACTACCAGTACTTTTAGTTCAAAATTGGGGTTTATTTTAACATGTTTTGTCCAATTAATGCATATTGGGTGGATTCTCTATGGAGAAGTCAAAATATCATGACGAACGCAGGGTACGGCGATATTGGCCTCTCGCGGTTGTTTTCATTGTTTTTCTATTAGAATGTCTTCTTTTTGGCATTAATCTTACTTTTAATTCCAAATTTAGGCTTTATTTTGTCATATTAATGTTTCTGTCCATCCAAATTGATATATTTTGTATTTATTTCGTCATAGTAATGGATTTTGAGATGGGGCTGTAATAATATAAAATCCACACACAATTCACGGGCAGACTTGTCAAGGCTCCGGCCGTTTGCTTTCGACCGCGAAATTTGCGGGTACTGAGAGAGGCCTGTCAGTACCCGTATCCATCAACAAATTGAGCGCGGTTGCTGGGTGACTGGTACACAATTTGCAGTTCGTCTGGCAGCAGTGTATTGGTTCGAAGGTTGGAAGACTTTGAACATTGAATAATCCAGACAGCATTTATGCAATCCTTAGTGTTATTTTTAATCAACATTTGGATTTATTTGTGTTATAGTTACTGCTATTAAAATATTCCGAATCGTTTTTGGTTTATATTAAAGGAATATGACGACGATGTCGATATTATTCGACCGTTTTCGTCGTGTTTCTTTATTTCATATTTTTGGCATTATTTTGCCATTAATGTTTCTTTTGAACCAAAATTAGGATTCATTTTATTTTATTTTATTCATATTTATAGATTTCTAATAGTTGTAGGTTCATTAAAAGTAATATGACGAGGAGATCGGCCGTTTTTTCGTCGTGTTTCTTTTAGAACCTCTTATTTTTTGCATTATTTTGCCATTAATGTTACTTTTAATCTAAAACTAGGATTTATTTGTTTTATATTTATTCATATTTATAGATTTCGAATAGTTGTAGTCTCATATAAAGTAGCAGGACGAGGAGGTCGATCATATTCGGCCGTTTTTCGTCGTGTTATGTTTAAACTTCGTATTTTTGGCATTATTTTGCCATTAAAGTTGCTTTTAATACATAATTCCGGTTTACTTTGTCATATTCATTGAATTCATGCTTTTCGGGATGATTTTGTGTTAAATATAAACTATCATCATTGGAAGAAATGTGCCCACACAGTATTACAGTAAGGGAAGTATGTGTCAGGGCTCAGACTTTTTGGTCGACCTGATACGGGGGTTTTTATTTATTAATTCGGAGGTAGAATGTCTAAATGTCTTTTGCTTGGCCATAATGCTACTTTTAATCTAAAATTAGGAGTTATTGGTGTTATATTTATCCATATTAACAAATTTTGAAGAGTTGTAGTTTATATAAAGTAATGTGACGACGATATCGATTTTATTCGGCCGTTTTTCGTCGTGTTATGTTAAAACTTATTAAGCTATTAATGTTACTTTTAATTCCGAAATTACTGTTTTAATTCCAAAATTACTGTTGACTTTTGTATATCCATTAATATAAATACAGTTAGAATGTTAGCTTACTATTTATTTATTGAACTTATA
>JASIRB010004206.1:0-19250 GCA_030323885.1 Branchipolynoe longqiensis | reverse complement strand
GCGAGGTCCATTGTTCGTGATGCTCAGCAACACGGGTAATTTGGCATTCGATCGCCGCCATAGCTCTACAGCCTTAAGCATAATACAGGTGCTGCCACCTAGCTACTTTCGCCGGTGGTTCTTTCTGACTTTATACGCCAGCGCCGCCTGGTTTCTTCTTTGATACGTAAATACTTCGAGAATGCTGGCTCTGCCTGTCCGACCTGCCCTCTGCGGTCGTTAGCTCGAACTAGCGGACTAACTGGCTATATAAGGCCCGGCAGAGAGCTCACTTCGCCACGGCCACAGGAGGACACTGGCGGGCTCTGAACTGGAGAGGAGGCACACCAATATGCCATCAGCGAAGAAAACGGCCAAGCGGGCGGCCACCGCCCACCCCAAAACCCCGGACCCGGTAAAGAAGAAAACCAGGTCCAAGGCTAAAAAACTACATGCTGTAGCAGACGTGGCCGGCTCCCCGGCGACACAGACCCGTTCAAGCTGCCCCGTGGCGTGGCGCGGGTCCCCCGACAACAGAAATGCCGTGGCCGGAGCCAGTCCCCCGGCGGACAATCCACGTGACGTTGCAAATCTCATCGAAGGCCTGCAGCTAAAAATCATGCAGATGGTGGACGGCGTGAACAAGCGCATAGACGGCATCGTCGCGGACAAACATGACGTAAGGAGCCAACGGTCCGCGACGCCTCGGTCCTCCCGCCATGATGACGCTCCGCGCCCCCGCGGCGTAGCAGACAGCCCGCGTGGAAGTGAACGAACCCGGCATCACGACTCCCCGCGCCGCCGATCTATATCATCGGACGGTTCTCAGAGGCATACTAGCCTTCACCGCCATGAACGACGAAGGGGTGAACGCATCACTAGGGACCCCACGGCTTACAGGGAAGGCACGCCCCGCCGCTACGACAGACTAAGCTACAGCTGCGACACGATCGACCGTCAACACCGCCGGCGCTGGAGCTACGACGGTCCTATCCTCCTCGACGGCCGGGATGACCGCAGGACGGACGCTGTTAAAGAACTCCTCGAGGCAGCGGGATCAGCAATCTCCAAGAAGAAAGGTAACTCGATACTTGTGCCCCACCGATATCTAATACGCGGAAATAAAAACGAAAAAATATCTATGGAGGAGGCCACATGGGCGGAATACTTCGCGGCTTTATGCCGCATGCAAAAGGACAAGAAACTGACAGCGGCCTGGATCGGACACGTGCATGAACATCTACACCAACTGGCCACTATGGCGTGTACCTGGGACTGGTACACATGCCGGCAATGGTCCGAGACAGTCTTCACCATGATATCAGACGGGAGATTGCCGGCAGGCTGGGCCGACCAGTACGCCATCAAAGACGTGCAAAGAGACGTTTGCTCGGTAGGAACTAGGCTCGAGAAGGTGAAGCAGGCACTGCGAGCTGGAAAGCGTACCGAGACGACAAGCGCCATAATACCGGAAACTAAAACGACAGACTACGTTAAAACAGAATACAACCGCGAAACGGACGGCAAACACTGTCAGGACTTCAATTGGGGGGACTGTACATTCCCAACGTCGCATGGCCTTCAACCAGATAGGAAATGCCACCTGTGCGCCTGGGGTGTGCAGAAAAACAAGCGGGCAAACGTACACCCTGAGAAAGCCTGTATTAATAAAAAACGGGTACAGGAGCGCGCCGCCGCAAACAAAGAAACTAGCAAGGATTTTTAAGGGGCGACCGCGACAAAGATATACCTGCGGAACGCGATAACGTCGCCCACTTGGATGCGGTACCCACCGGCCCAGACCGTGGGACACCTTCTGAACTTATCACAGACACTGATAACGACGATACTAGTACCGACTGTGCACTCGATACGGGTTCAGACACTGATAGTGAGCGTGAGAACGGCTCAACCCAATCAGATTCTGACGGAAGCACTAATGAGCGGGAGGCTGTCCCGCAGCCCGAACGTGGGAAAGGACTCAAATCACACAACAAAGGACGTTATGATGACGCTACGTCACCATACACGGACAAAGAAACTGACGATCCAGCTATCGTTGCAGTACGAAGACGTGATGACGAGCACAAGAAAGGAAATGGTAAAAGGATGGCTCTATCAATGGAATCACCCGACGGATGCCACCTCGGAGCTGCAAGCGTAAATTACAATACATCTGAAGAAGACAAACCTGCACATACCAAAGGAGAACATGATACTAACGAAAAAACAAGTCACAATGGACGCATGGGAGACCAGGCTCGGGACCAGCCAGTAGACTTCAGCGAACATACAATGGCTGGAACAATAGGTGACACGGCCAGTGCCGCGAGCGTTAGAGGAGATAAGACAGCGGGTGATACTGTAAAACAAAGTGAAAGTGGGGCTGCTGCCCATACAACTGGTCATTTCATCGCGCCCAAAGCTCCTGGCGTGATTGGGACGTGCAAATACGACAAAAGACGAATATCATACGCACGGAAACCAGCGACATCCAGGGAGATAACGATAGCCTCGACAATGGAGGACATAGTGCGGTGAACAACGGAACATGTCTTATGACTACGGAACATCACGACCTGGATGATGTCGAACAAATAGTCGATGCGATCGACAAACCCGATGTTACGGCATATATGCCACCCAGGACACCACAAAGCTACCGCCCTCTGCTTGAAGGTATATGGCCACATACCGACCATGACGCTTGGAAAGACGATCATGCCTACATGAAGATATATGACCTCGTGAGGGCCTGGGCCATCCCAAACTTTATGGGCATGAGGCTCCGTGTGCCTTCAGGCCTAAATATGGCAGCCTGGAAACGACTGCTGGAAGGCTATCACGACAGGCAGATCATAGACTTTCTGGAGTACGGTTGGCCAGTGGACTACACGGGGGATCGCCCTCCGGTAACAGCAAAAGAAAACCATCATAACGATATTGTCAGCACTGGCTGCATAAACAGCTACATCGAAAAGGAGATTACATACGGAGCAATGCTGGGCCCATTTAGCAAACCTCCTTTCGTTCCTTGGACGCAACTCAGCCCGCTCATGACTCGCCCCAAGAAATGCTCAGATGCTAGGAGAGTTATAGTTGATCTCAGCTATCCACCAGGCGCGAGCGTGAATGCAGGGATAAGGAAGGGACAATACCTTGGCAGGCCGGCCACCTACACGCTACCCGGTATCCTGGACTTGGCGGAGGAGGTGATACGTGTTGGGAGGGGTGCCCTGATATGGTGTGCGGATCTGGCACATGCTTACAGACAGCTTAGGGCCTGCCCGCTCTCGGTCCCCTTGCTCGGGATAAAAATGAAAGGACGAATCTACATGGACATAGCCCTGCCATTTGGTTGCCGTACTTCTGCGATGGCCTGCGCGCGGACCACGAATGCGGTGGTCTACCTAATGCGGAGGAAAGGTCACCATGCGCTCTGCTACCTCGACGACTTTGTCGGGGTTGAGAAAACGGCACAGACCGCGAGTCGCGCCTACGACGATGTCATCAGGATAACGGACGAGCTGGGACTGGAGCTGGCGCGATCAAAATGCAACCCACCTTCTACAGAAGTGGAATGGCTTGGATTCAGCGTCTCCACCTCGGCCATGACAATCGCCATCCCGGAAGAGAAAATGGAAGGGGTTGTGGACGAATGCAAGATCTGGCTGACCAAGAAGATCGCATCCCGCAAAGAAATCCAGAGACTTGTTGGCAGACTACAGCACATAGCCAAGTGTGTCAGGCCCGCCCGCAGGTTCATGGGCCGCATCCTGGCGGCTCTCCGTGAGACGCCCGTGAGGGGAAAGCACCCAGTCCCGCCCGAACTAAGCATGGACGTCCAATGGTTCATCAGTTTTGCACAGACATGGAACGGAATAGTCCTCCTCCCGGACAGCGAAAAAGTGGCATGGACAATCGAGTGTGACTTGTCGCTACGAGGGGGAGGGGCACACTCCCCTACACACTACTTTGCTTCCTGCTACTCCAGGGATGTGCTTGGTCGGAAATACAACATCGCTCAGCTTGAGGCCATTAACCTGGTGGCAGCGGTAAAGAACCTCGCTCCAGATGACCCACACCTCTTCACAATCTACGTCAATACGGATAACAGTGCCTCGCAACAGGCGCTGACGTCTGGTGCCGGGCGTGACCCTGTGATTACAGCTTGTGCCAGGGAAATATGGCTCTTCACCGCTCTTGCCAGCACGGAAGTTGTCGTTAAACACAAACACGGGAGCGACATCCCCTTCGCTGACGCACTCAGCAGGATGTCCTTTGACACGGGGGCAAGGGAGACCGTCATCAGACATATAGCTCAGCGAGGGCTCAGCTCTATAGTAGTATCCCACGATAATGTACTTACTCAGAATTTATAACCTGCCCGATGACTCCCCTTTTTGCTCTCTTGCCAGGTTATAATCTCCATCAACACCGACGTATTACGGCCATGATTGATGCGGGACTGGCAGCAAGCACATGGAGGAACAAAAGGAACCAGGCTGTGAACTATCTGCGATACATGAAACATCGTGCTAGGAACATATTAGCACCAACTGAATACGAAGTGCTCTTATATCTACTATACCTGTCAGATACTATTCGATCCCCCGGTGCTATATTGAACTATGTTAGTGGAGCGCGAACCTTTGTCCTCATGCTCGGAGGCCAGGTGACCGCCTTTGACTCTTACTTGGTGTCATTAGCCAAGAAGGGCATCCGGCACTCTTCCAAACACATCTCGGTGCAGGCTATGCCACTGGTCCCGCGGGACGTGATAAACATAGTGGACTTCCTCAGATACTCTGGCCCAAACGGCCCGGTGCTAATTGCCTCATTACTACTGGGATACTTTACTCTAATCCGCCAGAGCAACCTCCTAACGACGGGTTCAACTAAGGAGCCTAATCATACCATATGTGCTAAAGACATAACTGTAACTAGTGACGGACTAATCGTAAGGATTCGATCATCAAAAACTAAGTCAGCAGCTACAGTGCCGCTGGACATCCTTGTACCGGTGGTGTCTCACTCCAAGTACTGCCCAGTTCGGGCCTGGACTAAATACTACGCAGATACACGCCCGGCCCTGAGCGGCCCGGCCTTCGTTACTACGGATGGGTCACCCTTTCGCCCAAAAGCCCTACTCGACACAATGAGACTTGCCCTGTCAGTGGTGGGCCACAAGGCGCCAGGCGCCATTACGTTACATAGCCTCAGGAGGAGCACGTTACATACCTCAGGTGGAGCACAAGCATGTGCCCGAGTCGGGGTGCCGCTTGAGGACATAAAGCAGCTTGGCTCGTGGACGTCGTCGGCAGTGCACACATATGTGCCTAAAACATTGATATCTAAAGCGTCCAAAAAGCTTTCCTCATTATTTGGTTAAAAGCTTGTTGACCTCTTTGTGCATAACTCATTGATTACCTCACTGTGCTTATTCTACGGAACTTAATTGTGCTTACTAAAATTGACATGTGCTTACTACTTGACTCATTATCGAAGAAAAATAAATCCAACTTTAAACTCATATGCGGTGTCGGTGTCTAATTGTTCGTGATGCTCAGCAACACGGGTAATTTGGCATTCGATCGCCGCCATAGCTCCACAGCCTTAAGCATAATACAGGTGCTGCCACCTATCTACTTACGGTGGTACTTCTTTCTGACTTCTACGCCAGCGCCGTCTGGTTATTGTCTTGATACGTAAATACTTCGAGAATGCTGACTCTGCCTTACCGACCTGCCATCTGCGGTCGACAGCTCAAACTAGCGGACTAGGTGCCTATATAAGGACCGTCTCAGCGGCAGGGAGCTCACTTCGACACGGCCACAGGAGGACACTGGCTGGCTCTGAACTGCCATCCCGCCCACCCCTGCTAAGACTATATAGGGCATAGGGTTAAAGCTTGTTGACCTCTTTGTGCATAACTCATTGATTACCTCACTGTGCTTATTCTATTGAACTTAATTGTGCTTACTAAAATTGACATGTGCTTACTACTTGACACATTATCGAAGAAAAATAAATCCAACTTTAAACTCATATGCGGTGTCGGTGTCTAATTATCCCCGGCAAGGTGTAGGTTGCTGGGTGACCCTGGTATTGAGCTTTCCGACTCCCCGCGTTCACGCTGGCATCCCTGAGGTAGCTCAAATCCACAATTACTCATTTTTTAGTAGAGCCTTGCTTAGGCCTTGTAATTAAGGGACTAATCTGGGTCCATTGTCTGAATGGCTGACCCTAAAAGGGAACCATCATAGCCTGTGTCTTAGTTCAGTTTGAAGAAGTGCCGCCTTTTGTTCTGGCAATTCTTCTCCTGATGACCATTTGCACCCTTATATTTGTTGAGACACCATGCACAGAAGTGGCATTGATGGTCTGGCTGCATGCAGTCTGTGTGATGTCACAAATCCGCAATCATTCCCCCGATTCCATATTTGGCAGGGTTTCTGTCGACACCTGCGATTATATGAGATGCGCCCATGTGTGGCACTGCACACTCACGGCGGCTTTACAGTGCTGCCTGGCCGGCATCATGCTGTAATAACTAAATACCCCACTCACATGACATTATCCTGATGCTAAACCAACCAGCCCCTGTCCTATCCTAGTAAGGCCATGTGTCAGGCATGTACATACAGATGCACCCACATCCTACATTATGTATGTCTATGGTTGTTTGCACCCACATCCTACATTATGTATGTCTATGGTTGGTTGCACCCACATCCTACATTATGTATTTCTATGGTTGTTTGCACCCACATCCTACATAATGTAGGTATATGGTTGGTTGCACCCACATCCTACACTATGCAGGTCTATGGTTGGTTGCACCCACATCCTACATTATGTATGTCTATGGTTGGTTGCACCCACATACTACATTATGTAGGTCTATGGTTGGTTGCAGCTACATCCTACATTATGTAGGGCTATGGTTGGTTGCACCCACATCCTACATTATGTAGGGCTATGGTTGGTAGGTATGCAGGTATTGCAATACCTCAGGGAGTTTGACGCCCCTGCCTTGCAGAGTTCTAAACCACTGCCTTGTGGCACAGGTCCTTGACAGAACCGAAGGCTAAAGGAGCAAACCGTAAACAGAAAACCATGTCACTGTGGCAGCATTAAGGGCGGTTGATGTATGGAACTCCCAACATCTCCCGACCAGCCACTGCAGGGACAAATAGTTTTGCGCCTGTCTTGACATGTTCTTGCTGGTGTGAAACCTCTATTTGCTCCCCGAGAGAGTGCCGCTGGTAACTTGCAAAAGCCAGCAGCACTTCAACACTTTTGCAGGCAGCTTTCATGAAATGAGAGCTAAATGGAGAGCGGCAGTCAAGTAATGAAAGCAGTTTTTGTCGCATCGCGACCGACAGCATGATGATGATGATGGTTGGTTGCACCCACATCCTACATTATGTATGTCTATGGTTGGTTGCACCCGCATCATACATTATGTATGTCTATGGTTGGTTGCACCCACAACCTACATTCTGTAGGGCTAGGGTTGGTTGCACCCACAACCTACATAACGTAGGTATATGGGTGGTTGCACCCACATCCTACATTATGTAGGGTTATCAGTGGGTGCACCCACATCCTACATTATGTAGGGCTATGGTTGGTTGCACCCACAACCTACACTATGTAGGGTTATGGGTGGTTGTACCCACATCCTACATTATGTAGGTATATGGTTGGTTGCACCCACATCCTACATTATGTAGGTCTATGGTTGGTTTCACCCACATCCTACATTATGTATGGCTATGGTTGGTTGCGCCCTCATCCTACATTATGTAGGTATATGGTTAGTTGCAACCACATCCTACATTATGTTGGGCTATGGTTTGTTGCACCCACATCCCACATTATGCATAGCTATGGTTGGTTGCACCAACATCCTACATAATGTAGGGCTATGGTTGGTTGCACCCACATCCTACATTATCAGGTTGGGGAAACACCTGGAATGAGAGTCTGCTGATACAATCTGTATCAAAGGTATATTTCAGTATATTAATTGGTAGGCTTCACTATAGGAAAATGTGTTATCACCTTTATCCAGTGAACTTGTTTCAACTGGCAATTAATATTTATATTAGTAGAAAGAGACAAACCTGCTGCATCAATTAACTGACTATCAGCCACATTTGGTGTTTCATTTAACAGGAATTAAGGATTGACTATACATTAAAACAGAAGGATTGTTATATATTACATCTCATATCATGGTAATTTTGGTCAACTGGCAAATAATATTTATATCATTAAAGAAAGCATATGTTGCTTTTATATTTATGTGATCAGTGAGAAGATCTGGTGATTGTGTTCAAGCAAAATACCCCTTATATCAGGGCATAGCTGAGAATGAGTGTGTGCGAGCTGTGTGATGTGTGTCTGTCACTGAACCCCTGGTCACGCTCCCCCAGAGAGCATGCTCCTCCCTCCATCACCCCCCCACAGCCTCTCCCCCCACACACAGTGCACTGGTGAGCAACAGAGGCCCCTCTCCTCTGCTTGCATACAAGGGTGGGAGGGGTATACCATGGTTACTAATTGGTCGTAATGCGAAGCATTATGCTTGATGCGAGGAGAGGAAGAGACCCTCCCCCGGCCCCGGGCTGTCGCGCAGCATTCTCGCCTCACCCGATGCCCGCTGCTCACCTCTCCCTCGCCCTCCCCCGGGCCGCCCGCTTTCACACCTCACCCGATGTCGCCCTCCAGCCCCCCTTATAAGGCCACCCGCCGGCCTCCCTCAGTCACTCGCCTTCCTGCCTCCGTCCAGTTAAAATATTTTCCTTCTTTGGACTTCACCCCGCCGACTCCACCTCGGACCGATGCAACACCTCAGGCCGCTCCAAGCATGCCAGGACAAGGCAAGGGCAAGGGCCGCAAGGGCTCCCGGGCGACCGCCCTGGTCACGCCGGGACCCTCCTCAACATCACCGCGGGGCGCCTCACCCTCCTCGGCCCCGGCGTCCCCCTCGGCGCCCTCGGACCGCACCTCGGGCACCGACACGATCATCGAGGCCATCCAGCGCCTCCAGACCGAGCAGCGCGAGACAACCGCCCGCATCCACGCCCGCATAGACGCCCTGGAGTCGGGGGGTCCCCAGCCTCGCCGGAGACGCCCCCGCCTGCACCAAGGCCCCAGTTCACCTACACCACAGCGTGCGCCCCGCACCTCGGGCGCGCGTCCCGGCCGGGGCCCGTCCCCCGCCCACACCTCAAGCGACTCTGCCGGGGGCGGTACACCCCCAGTACCAGCGGTACCACCACCTCGCCGGACAAGCCGCCCCTGCTCCGACACCTAGCTACTACCAGGAGCTGCCCCAGCATAGCCCAGCATCCGCAGCCGACGCCGTGCGGGAGATACTATCGTCCGCCGAGGCGCGGCACTCCCTGAGGCGGCAAGGGACTCCGGCAGACTACATCTTCCCCTCAGACCTCGTGGAGAGGGGGCCCGAGAGGAAGCCGGTGAAGTGGGGCGAGGCGACTAAAGACTAGTACAGCCTCGCCCTTCTCACCCTGATCGACCACCCCAGCTTCCCCGCCCACTCCGTCCAGGGCCTACACCACCACCACCTCACCGTGCTCAGGGACAACCTGGTCTACCCCTGGGCTACCGTCCGCCGCTACTCCGAGACGGTGTTTTCCTGGATAGCGGACGGGAGGCTCCCCCAGGGGTGGCACGACCCAGTCGCCCTCGACCTCCTGAGGGTCGAGACCCTCACCCTGCCTGCCCCTCAGGCCGCTCCGGCAGAACCGGCCCCCCGAGGCGACGACCTTCCCCGAGGCGCACACCTGCCCCGGGCCCAAGTCGACAGCCGTGTCGCCTACGACAGGCACTCTCACGGGGCCCCCTGCCCCGCCTGGAACCACGACCCCACCTTGTGCGATCGGGCCCCCGTCGGGGAGGCCCACGGCAAGGGAGGGGATAGGCGCTGGCACGTGTGCGCCTACTGCGCAAACGTCCGGTGCCTCCTGACGATGCACAGCGAGGCCGGTTGCCTCACCAAGCAGGCCCGTGAGCGCCAGACCCCGGCCGCCTCGGCGGATTTTTGATCCGCCGGCCCCCCCCGGCCGGCCCGGGGGGCCCTCCCCGGCGCCTCACCCACACCACTGCCGACAGCCCCGCGACCTCCACCGACATCCCCCCAGCGACCACCGATCGAAACGGCGCCCAGAAAGAGCCGGGGATCATCACCTCGCACCTCACACCTCAGACACAGCCCAGGAACCCTCCCCAGACAGCGCAGCCCCAGACAGCCCAGCGGCCGACCATCACAGCCTGCACGACACGGCCTTCATCAACCCACCCGACCCCACCCCGACCCCCACCCCACCCAGCCCTGAGGACTTCGCTGCCCCCCTGCTCGACCGGAGCTCTCCAAGGAGCGGGCCGCCTCTCTTTTTGGCTGCCCGCTCCCTGTCGACCTAGGCCCCGGACACTCGCCGCCCACACAGGGAACCTGACCTCTGAGGCGGTGCGCGCACATCTGCCCCGCCTCCCCCCCCCTCGGGTGCGCCTCAAGCCCTCTCCTCCTTTTTGGTGGAGGGCTCCTCGGCGCCCCCTCCCCTCACATGACCTTTTACCTCTGCTCCGTATGAGCCCTGTATAGACTCTCCTAAATGCGGCACCCCCTCTCTGATGCACTACAAACTGTGACTCTGCCCCATAAGGGCCCATTTACCTCACTTTTATGCTCCTCATGAGCCCATTCTTCATTGTGCATTGCTCCTCATGAACCTTTCTTTACCTCATTTGTCTCATTGTGCATTGCTCCTCATGAGCCTGTCTTTACTTTCCTCTGTATACTTCCTGCTGAGGCGTCCAATAAAACGCCTTATTTCCACTACCGCCTTCCCTTCTTCCTTTTCGCGCATCGGTCGTAATGCGAAGCATTACGCTTGATGCGAGGAGAGGAAGAGACCCTCCCCCGGCCCCGGGCTGTCGCGCAGCATTCTCGCCTCACCCGACGCCCGCTGCTCACCTCTCCCTCGCCTCCCCCGGGCCGCCCGCTTTCACACCTCACCCGATGTCGCCCTCCAGCCCCCCTTATAAGGCCGCCCGCCGGCCTCCCTCAGTCACTCGCCTTCCTGCCTCCGTCCAGTTCAAGTATTTTCCTCCACCCACCCACCCAACTTTCTCTTCAAACCTCTCTCTTCAGCTGGTGGAGGGCTCCTCGGCGCCCCCTCCCCTCACATGAACTTTTACCTCTGCTCCGTATGAGCCCTGTATAGACTCTCCTAAACGCGGCACCCCCTCTCTGATGCACTACAAACTGTGACTCTGCCCCATAAGGGCCCATTTACCTCACTTTTATGCTCCTCATTAGCCCATTCTTCATTGTGCATTGCTCCTCATGAGCCTTTCTTTACCTCATTTGTCTCATTGTGCATTGCTCCTCATGAGCCTGTCTTTACTTTCCTCTGTATACTTCCTGCTGAGGCGTCCAATAAAATGCCTTATTTCCACTACCACCTTCCCTTCTTCCTTTTCGCGCATCAAGACAGGGTGTGGGTGACCGAAGTTAGAGCAGCTGAGGGGGGTGAAGAACACATATGTAGGAAGTGATATTTTATTTATTTACAATATCTGTTAGGACAATTTGGTGGTGAATGATGGGGGTGGGGTTCTATGCATGCATCTACATGCATGCATGTATGTATACACATCCATGCATACATCAATACACATCCATAAATACACATCCATACATCCTTCCATACGTGCATGCATGCATGCATACATACATCTTAGCCTGCAAGCATGCGCCTATCCAACACCCACCCTGGTACTAGTGGTAGGAGGGTGTGTGTGGAGGGTAAAAGCACTGTGCCAGAATACCGGGAACAGATGTGATGGTCACCCTTGCCACACAATCAGTAGGAGCAGTGTGTGTGTGAGGGGGAGGAGGGATGACGGTTGTTAGATGCAGCCTGAAGCAGACCTTGGTACTTCCTCCAGTGCTTTACTGCTCCACCCCTCACCCCCTGCCCCATAATCCCCACACACTGACACTGACACCAGCATCTCATCCCCCCACTCCCCACGTGGACGAAATACCCCCACCCTCCTCCCCTCTACCCCCATCCCCTATACACCCCCCGCCACCCCCCACATGCTCACACTTTTCCTACTGATTGTGTGTCAGGGGTGACCACCACACAAGTTCCATTGCTCTGCCATAGTACTTTGGCCCTCCACACACACACACACACACTCCTACCAGAGTGGGTGTTTGCTAATTGTAGGGTTAGAAGTTACATGTAAACCCAAGCTGAGGGCGAAAATATATACATACACATATACAAAAATATAGATGTATGTATGCATGTATTATGTATGTTTGTATATGTGTGTATGCATGTATGTACATATGTATGTATGCATGTATGTATATATGTATATATATATGTATGCATAGATGTATGTGTGGATGTATGTATGCATGCATGCATGCACACCTCAACCCCATCATGCACCACCAAATTGTCATAAGGAATATTGTAATTGAATTAAATACCACTTCCAACAATGTGTGTTCTTCACCAACTCCCTTATCCTGTGCTAACTTTGTCCTAATTAGTAGCCATCACTAATTAGTAACCCCCACTTCCCCTGTTTGCAAACAATCAGCAGGACCCCCCCCCCCCGATCTCTGCTGCTCACCAGGGCATAGCACACTGTCCACTGTGTGTGTGGGGGGTGGGGGGGGGGGCATGTGGTCTGGTGTGGGAGGCCTGACAGGGACATACCGACACACAGTGTGAACACACTCTCCCCCAATGTCACGAAGGCAGCAGTTAGCATAATTAAGGGGCACTTTCCTAGAACACAAACACCAGATCATTTCCCTGATCACATTAATATAAAATCTGCAAATATTTTCTTTAATAAGATAAATATTATTTGCCAGTTTAACAATATCACCATGATATAAGGTGCAAAACATAGAAATCCTTCTGTTTTAATGTAAACTCAATCCATAATCACTCTTAAATGAAACACCAAATGTGGCTGATAGTAATTTAATTGATGCAACATATCTCAAGTTCCAATCAGGTTCATCCAGCTGGTAAGACTCATCTTCCCCACACCCCCCCACAGCCACCCCCACCCCCAACCAGTGACTGAGTGGGCACCTGTGTGTGTGGGGGGGGGGGGGCTGCATAGGGTGCAAATCGGATGGCCAGGTCGAGGGGTGTGTGGAGGGTAGGGATGCTAGAAGCTGGTGTCAATATTAATGTTTGTGTGTGTGTGTGTGGGAGGTGTTAATGGTATGAGATGTCTTGGCATCAGATTCAGTGTTGTTTCTACCCTTTCCATCAGCTTAGGTGGTATCAATGTGTGTATTTGTTATGTGAAACTACTCTACCACCACCCCACCCCAATACCCACCCCCTCCCCCACATAGCAGGAAGACAACTCACACCAAAAGGTTGTCTGTATTGATCGCTTTAATCAGGTCCCAAACAATCACCCATAAAATACCATTGTAATATGGTGTTCTCTGTAGCGGAGTGCTTAGAGTGTCTGACTTTTTTCTAGGTCGGAGTCCTAATCTGAAGGTCGGTGGTTCAATTCTCCATGCCCCCATCTCTGCCAATTTGGATTTCCACCGATGTGTATAACTTACAGCGTCATCAAAGGCCAGTTGCTCTCATACCATGTCTATGTGGTGTGGGAGGTTAAAAATCCCTTGGGTCGGTACAGGTGTAGGCTTGGGCTTTCTATTGACAAACTGTCTAATGGTGAAAACAAGCCTATTCAGGCTTATCCATGATAGGCAGTATAAATCTTCAACAACAAAACAAAAAAACTCCCTACATTGACCACCTCTCTAAATGGACCATGTAAAATCGGTCCCATATCCATGGATACATGGATACATGGATACATGGGACCGATTTAAATATTTTTATTCATCTGAATACATATTTTGTCAGCGCCGGGGCACTGGTCTTCCAGCCGTTGAGTGGTCGCATTTCATCTGTACATAGTGGAAGTGGAATGTGTGTGCAGCACAACCCCTTCTGAACATAAAAGAAAGTCTATGCTGCATAGTGTACAGCATAGGTACTCAACATAGTGCAAGGTATATGCATCAAGATAGAGTGTGCAATAATGTACACTAGTGGTTAAATCATATGCTGTCTTTGTATATCAGTTAGATTTGGTTTTAATAACAGTTAGTCTTTAAATAGTGCCATGTTGTGCATGTATAGTGGTTTATATTATGTGCATTGCTGGTTGAAGATGTGGTGGTAATGGGTCTAAAGTAGGGGTAGTGGGTCTCGAGTCATTGAGTTATAATATTTGGGCTTCAAAATGGATGGGGGGGGGAGGAGGGGTCCATGGGTAGGGGGAGCGGACACGCAGGGAGAGAGCAGGCATGAGAGAGGGCGAAGTCAATGGGTCATTCAGCAGGTCGTATTATATATTTGCACTGCTAGGTTTTGGGCCTGAATAACCAGGTGAGCTCTCTATGCATTTTTAAAGGCAGGGATCGAACCCACTTCTCTGGTTTTGGTAGGGAGCTCATTCCACATGACACTTCCTTTGTAAATCGGAGCTCTGATTAACTTATTTGTATTAGGGCTGAGCACCCAGAGCAGAGTCGATGTCCCCCTTCTCGTTACCCTGGTTGTGCGATCTATATATTTATCATCACTCGCACGTCTATACATCAACATCAACATCATTAGGTGTAGGTTCCTACGTACATCCAGAATGTCCATTGACACCGACGCCAGCTTCTAACCTCCCCACCATACACACACACCTCCAATGACCCACTCCTCACACAGGGTGGTCGGTTCGTTCTGGGAGGTGAGGAGGGAAAGGAGGGGGGAAGGGGTTACAGTAACATGTGTCACAGTAAGAGATTATGGTCTGGTAAAATAAAACAAGTATATTTATATCCATATACCACCGGATATGTATATATGTTCATATATATATATATACATTTTATAGCTAGATAAATAGGAAGGATATATATCCTCATATTGACACATTTGTATACATATATAGGGTATGCACTGATGTCATGCTAAACGGAAGTGCGGCCATTGTGGGGATACAACACAATAACAAACCCAACCTGATCAATGCATTGTCAATGGCAGTGAGCAATCTTCATAGAGAAAAAGGGAAATATCTCTAAAACCACACCACCTAGAAACAAATCGCTTGGTACCCATATAGAAAAAATATTCAACGAATAGATTATATAACATTTATAAGGTTAGGGTTCTGGATTTCTATTAATTTTGAATGAAATCGACGGTTTGCACTGCGCATACCGGCAAACTGTATGGGTTGGTTACTGGCTAATATCGCCACAATGGGGCCGCATCCGGTTGATGACGTCACGTGAATACCCTATATTTATATCTTTATATATCACCAAATATGTGTCATGGTCGCTGTGTTGCAAGTGTGCTAGCGTGGGTGTGCGCGAGGGCGCTACAGCATGTGTGTCTG
This sequence comes from Branchipolynoe longqiensis, assembly GCA_030323885.1. NCBI lineage: Eukaryota > Metazoa > Annelida > Polychaeta > Phyllodocida > Polynoidae > Branchipolynoe > Branchipolynoe longqiensis. The sequence continues at coordinate 3,764 of JASIRB010004206.1, read as the reverse complement.
CGGGGAGGCGATGGCGTCGCCGCACATGTCGCGCCTCGTCCAAACTGGGCCCATATGCACGAATCGGTGCTAGGCGCTAGCTCTGGGGTAGCTACCTCTGGGTAGCGGTGGGTTGGAGAAATAGGTCAAGTTGTATGCAATAATGTCATAGCCGGGGCGGATAGCTAACTGTGAAATTATTTATAGATTTGGGAATTCCCTCGATTCGACAATATGAATAATAACGCTGCCAATGTGGCGTCGGCGTTAATATCGGTTCAAATTTAGGGTTAAATTGATAAAATTTCACTTATGGCTTATGTAATTCTGTTAAATATGACAGCATTGAATAGATTTGGGCCTAATATATTGCCGCCGATTCGGCGGCGGCGGCGATGTGTGTTTTGTTGATATGCGACACTGTATGGATATCGACGTTGAAGCGGCGGCGGCGATTTGTTTAGTTTACATTCATCGATTCGACAATATTAATCTCTCCGCCGATGCAGCGGCAGCATTAATGTCGGTTCGAATTTACGGTTAATTTTATCAAATTTCACTTATTGAGATGTAATTCTGTTAAATATGATAGCATTGAATAGATTGAGACCCACACACGCACACTAACTGGCGTGGCTAGCAGCTAAACCTGACTTGAAAGTAGGGTAGCTTAGCCTAGGCTACGGTCGGCGGCTAGCGCTGGCACCGATTGATGCATACGGATTTTCCACCATTAGCCATGTGGAGCTAGCCAAACCGCGGTTACGGCCATAACACCGATTCATGCATACGGGCCCTGGAGGGCAGCACCGTGCTTACCCTGCTTGCTGCCCCTGCCCCACCCCTACACTCCGGGAGTAATCGCAAGTAACTACCACCCCCACCCTCCTCACCCCCCTCGCACACACCCATCCCACCAGTAATGTGTGAGTGGATGACGGTGAGGTCGGGGGAGGGGTATTACGGCATCTACTCGGCCTCAGCCACTGCTGACTCCTTCACCCAAACCAACTTCCCCTCAACCCCATGCGACCCCCCAGCCTCCGATTCAAATCCCACCCCGATATTCCTACGCATTCTTAATGCATCAGTTTCCACCATAACACCCAGAATCTCTGTTGCGGCCTTCGGCTTAATTAACTGGCTCCAAGTCAACTCCAACATCCAGCACCTCCTTCCGCATGTCCCAAAAGACCTGCCAGCTTCTTTTCGTGCTGCCCTAACAGCTCAAAATTGAGGTAAACAATAATGCCGCCACCAGCCCGCACTCCCATCCCTGTTCTACTAACAACTCCTTAACCATTCTCTCCTGGAACTGTGCCGGTCTGAAATCCAAGATAGCTCTTCTTGGCAACACCTTAAAAAGAGAGAAAATTGATGTCACACTTCTCCAAGAAACCTTCCTCATCGATCCACCCCATATCAAAGGCTACACCACATACCACATCCCCGCAGTAAGACGCGCAGCAGCAGGCAGACCCTCATGAGGAACCACCACATTTGTAAGCAACCACATCCACTCCACCAAGATCCCACCCAACAGATCCAACCCTCATGCTGACACCGTTCGCATACGTCTCCACCTAGCACACTCCATCATGGATGTATACAACATTTACAACCCTGTCAACACTACTTATACTCTAAACCATATCTTCCGCGCCCTCGGCAATGGCACAGATCACCAAGTTGTCATGGAAGACTTTAACACCCACCACTCCTCCTGGGGACGCAACAACATCGATCCCCTGAGGCTGTGCCCTCCTACCAGAGATCCTCGACTCAACATCCCATTCTATCCTCAATGATGGCTCGCCTACCTACAGAGCAAGCCCATCAATCGATCTCTGCATCACCGACTCCTGTCTTGCAGCCGCAGCTTCCTGGGAGCTTACAACACTATACTCAGACCACCACGCAGCTCTCCTCCACACCAATGCACCCAAAGTCACCCACCCCCCACCATCACCCAAATTCAACCTAAACCACGCAGACTGGGCAACCTTCAATCTTCGTCTAAAAAACTTAATAGATCTGAACCCACCGACCACATGTGATGAGTCACAACACTCACTTACCAAGCAATGACAGACACCTTAAAGCAAACCACCTCCTGTAACCACACTGGCTGCACCACCTCCAATGCAATAAGGAGAGCAAAAAGATTCTGCAACAAACTCCTCTACAAGCTACGCACAAACCCCAACCGAGGCACTGAGAATCTCGTTAAAATAGCGTCCAGTTTAGGTGGGCCAAAGATCTCAAGCTTGCTGAATTGGACAGGAAGTGGAAACTCTGGTGTACCAAAATAAACTCTCACACCACCTCTAGACAACTCTGGCGCAAACTGAACAGCATCCAGGGGAGACTCACCACCACCCCACTCTACCCACACCCTTGACAAATTGCAGCAGAACACAACAAAAAGTTCACAGACAGAACACACCCGGCAATCAACCTCCCTTATGCCCACCAACAAGCGCTCACCAGGAACTCGGCCTGAAGAGCCGACCTCATAGACATATCAATAGCCACAACATCCACCCATTATCTTGACACCCACCTGACCAGGGCTGAGCTTGACCGTGCCCTAGGCACCACCACAAAGAAGACAACCCCAGGAGCCGACAGAATCCCTAACACTGCGTGGACAAAGTTATCTGCCACAAACAGGGAAACTCTCCTCCCCCTCCTTGACAATATCTTCTACAACGCGGACATACCCCAATCTTCGAAGGATGCTGATATCATCCCCATCCCCAAGAAAACCCCGGGTGAAGTCAGACCCATCTCCCTTCTCCAATCCCTCGAGAAAGTTAGCGAAAGAATCGTCCTCGCCTGTCTCCAGATGGTTACAGAAGACCCCACCACTGGCCTACCAGAGGAGGTCATCGGCTACAGAGGAGGACGAGGCACCCAGCACGCCGTCGCCACCCTCATTGAGAGCATTTCCTATGGCCTCGGTAATCAACACGAGACAGCAACCATCTTCCTTGACCTCGAAAAAGCCTTTGAGCTTATCGACCACAACGTGGTACTTACAAGGCTAATCGTGGCATTGCCGGCCGGCCTCTTCATATGGAGGATGGGATGGCCGAATGAGTTAGAGCGTCCGTCTCCCGTGCTGGTAGATCGTGGGGTCGTGGGTTTGAGTCCTGGTCGAGTCAAACCAATGACTTTAAAATTGATACTTGTTGCTTCCTAGCCAGGCGCGTCGGCAATTTATTAGGATGGGGCAAAGACATTGGTGTGACTTCCAGTGTCAGGATAATGGTAGAACTGATTGTGATGACCAGGTCCTGGATAGCCAGGCGCGCCTCTGGTTTCCCAGTGGTGACAGCACTATAAATTTCTGCCATTGAGATGTCAAGCATGTCCACAAGTCGAATCACCGCGATACCGATATGACCTTAGATGTTGCTAGGACGTAAAACAACAATAAACAAACAAACAAACAATCTTCATATGTCCGAAATTACCTCCAGAACAGGCGAGCCAGGGTATGTGTCCAAGGCACCTCTTCTCCCTACCTCCAACTAAACAATGGCGTCCCCCAGGGTGCAGTGATCAGCCCTCTCCTCTTCAATGCAGCCATGGCATCTCTCGTGAGGAGGCTTAAACAAGATCTAGCCACCCGAGAGATAACAGACACAACCATAGTCTGCTATGCGGATGACATCGCCATCACCTGCTCCCATGCGATCATCGCACAGGATCTCGCTGAGCAGGTGCTCCACCTGGTAGCAAAAGCCTGCCGGGACCTTGGACTAAAAATCTCCCCCACC
>JASIRB010004163.1:0-19490 GCA_030323885.1 Branchipolynoe longqiensis | reverse complement strand
ATAGCAAGCATGATGATATCTGTGTCGGTTGCGTGGATAACAAATATGCTCCTGTCTTGGCAGCTAGCACGATGTGCGATGATTCTCGTGTCGGCTTCCTCGTGTGTTTGGCAGCACAGCTCCTCCATCACATTGGTGCCGCTGTTGGTCACACATATTCCCTCTGCGTTAACTCCTATTATAAGGGTAAACCCATCTGGCAGGGATACAGACTGCGACCAAGAAGATGACAGGTATGAGAGCAGGTTTGCCTTGTTTTTAGGGTTCGAAAGGAATGTTTTCCACACAGGTATTTTCATGTTATGAACAGGAATATACTCCGGTGAGTTTGCTCCCATTTCCCATCTATGGTGCTCATCACTCTTTAGGCTCATTGAACCAAAGTCATATCTATCGCCGACAAAATGCACTTCTGAACAATGTTTGGGTTTCATACTTAGAATCTTGTTTTTGTACCTCTCCTGAAGTTCGCCAAAATCACTTCCCCCAAGGGTCTGAAGACGTTGCACGAATGCCATGGCATCAATAACATACACCGGTTCCGATTCGGAGGGAGGCAACACTTTCATTGGTTCCCATGAATCCTTAAACTTGTTTTGAAGAGTTCCTATAAAGTCAGATTTAGTTCCTTTGCGCATGGTAAATCCCCAAGTCTTGTCTGGCTCAAATAATGATGGTGGATAGTCACTCCATTCGTAACTGAAGGCTTCAATTCTTGCCTCGTCAATCAACTCATGTGTAAAGCAAAGGGCCCTAGTAACCGAGCTTTCCTCAGAAATTAATTGTTTTACAGAGTCCTGCTTTTTTTTGCCTTGCTTCTGTTGTGTGGCAAAAGTCATTATCTTAGGGGTGATAATTTGGTCAGCATCAGTTTTGCTGGCAGCCGTCATTGCCTCTAACCCAAGTTTGTTGGCGTCCACGAGTAGTGTTGAAAGAAGCATTTCTCCCATTGCAATGTTAACTAACTTATCATCTGCGAGGGAAGCAGCAAACGGATTTCTCATTTTCTCTGCCACAGTGTCTCTGATTTTCAGTACCTTTACCATATCATCTTTATTCATTTTCTCATGACGATCTGATTGAGAAGACTCCATATGTACCATCTGCTTCACACTCTCAGAGATCGCTGTTAGGAAAGGCACGGTTTTTATGTATTTCTCTCTTGTTAATTCTGCCTGGGTAATGCCCTTGAATAGTCTTGTCTTCCCTTCCTTGTTGTAAGTTTGTTCCAATGCAAGGTCTGTCCATACTCTATTAAAGTCTTCATCCATCTTGTGCACTGCAAAATTACCCGCTTCAAAGTCCTTGTGTACTTCAGGCGCAGTGTTCGGGAGGTCATTCATTTCACTTAGATAAATTGGCAGACAGGACATGTACTTGCTATGTCCAGAACAGACCGTGTACGGTAGCATGTTTTGTGCCTCGAGTAGATCTTTTTTTCAAATGCCAACTCTTTCAGCATGGATATAACGCTTCAAAATGAGCATCATTTCAATATACATTCCCCATAACCGAGCTGTTATACCCAATGTATTCTCAAAGTTCTTCCAGTGAGATTGAACTAATCTTAGACTTGTCGTGATATCACCAACAAGTTTTGTAACACTGTCTTTGACCTTCATTTGAAAGGCTGCCTTGAGACATTCCAACACAGATGACAAAGATGAGAGTAAGTCAAGTTCATCTTCTTGCAACAACAATTGCTCAAAGGCTTCCCAATTGAGCATAAAGAATGCCTCACTGAGCAAGGAATGGTAACGAACCATTTTATAATAGTCCTTCCCTGCCATCACTTTATTAGCTGTTCCTCTACCACATATGTCACTTGCAACTAGTACGTCTTCAATGCCGCTTTCTTTCATGAAGAAACCAATGGACCCCAACAAGTTCTGTGCAATATGGAATCCGCCCAATCATACTATAGCATCTTTATATCTGGCAGGCTCCTTTTTCACCAAGCCTTTTATGATATCATATATTGCCTGGTCACATGTTACCACAGTCTTTGACAGGCCCAATTTCAGATTCAGTGTAACAAAGTAGTCAAGAGAGGTTTTGACAACATCTGTATTTGTAGGAGTTTGAGGATACATTGGACCATAGCCAATTTTTGTTTTCTGTGTCTGTTTCCTGGAATAAAATTCAAAGAATGCGTTCCAATTTGGTGTACAACAAACACTTTCATCTTCACCTATCATCATCTGGGTTGGGAACATCCAAAGTAGAAACCAGACAATGTTTTCATCAACCAAATCATCACTGCTTATATTGCTGCCACAGCTAATCTCTGTACCACGTAATGATCTAGCCTCTTTTCGGTCCTTCAGTGATAGATTACTTACAACTGGTTCAAATTTAACAGCTTCCTTAATTGTTACTTGTCTTGTTTTCTGAAGAGGAACTTTTCCAGTCCCAACATTGTTCTCCTTATCATTTGTATACTGATAGATAATATTTGTAGTTGCATCAAGACTACCACCATCCTCAGTTTCTGAATGAAAGTTCAGGTTATCAAAAGCATACTGCACAAATTGACCATGAACAACACTGGATGTAATAAAAATGCCTTCTCTTTCTTCCCTTTCAGTAACCTCATTAGCTGTGGTTGTCAGGTAACGTTGGGCACTGGCATAGCTAATGCTATTACCAGATCGGTTTAACATTGTCACAATATTTTTACTATGCGTTTCTTTGAGAATATGCAGAGCAACTCCTATGTGTTTAGGTATAACCTGTGTACCAAGATACCCAATAATGTCCTGGGCTAGGTTCAACACATTCTCTTTGTCATTTTCCGGAAGATTAACTTTTCCATCATCGCCAAGGCTATCATCATTGTCAGTAATTAGCCATGCTATTAGATTGTACAAATCTACTGGAACCTGGCGAGATGCTGTTTCATGAGATATCTCTATTTCTCTATCTTCAGCAGCATGCATTTGTTTTGCAATTGTTTTTACCTCTGTTCACAAGTACTTTGCCAAAGGATATGATGTACTCAAAATGTTTTTGAGGAGATTAAAATCAACATCATCCCCCTCACAATATAGCTGGTATTCATCTAATTCATTTTGCAGATCAACTATCTGGTCACACAATTCTTTCACGGTCAGAGAACATGCACAAACTAAATTACTGTGGGGTGGGGGGGGTTGGACGTAATCAAATGAACAGGAGGGTATAGACTAAACATTCATTATTTGGACTTATAATCAGATAAGTCACTGTTAAATTAACCAAAATATAAAACAAAGATGAAAGAATATCATCATTTCATATCTGGGTCCACATTAGGTAGATATAACAGACACAAAATATTAGGAATATTATGGAATATTATGGCAGACTAATATACCTCCTTGCACAGATGGTGATAAGATGCATTAACCACGGCAACACGCTCCTCATGGGTCATCTCATCAGGATTCATCTGAGCGAGCTGCCGGGCATCCTCTTGATAGGCTTCGCGCTCAGTTTGCAGAAGCGAGCTCCACTCCTCCAACCAAGCAGTCTGCTTTTCCGCGAAGCTGCCCGGGGCAGAAGAGTTATGAATTCAATTCGATGCAATCAATTAATTATTGTTTGTTGGTTTGCTGTTGTTGTACGTCAGAGCAACATCTAAGGTCATTATGGTAGGGGTACCAACTTGTGACAGCACATGCGAGATGATATTAAAACAATATTCAATTATGTACCAAAACAGGTATACACAGTGCTTATTTTCAATCGCTAAAAAGGAAACACTTTTTGGTGCTTTTCCAATACATACGTAATCCGTTGTATATAATAACAGTGAAATGTGGTCCTTTAATTTGAAGTCAGCATAGAGAATTAGGTCGTGTCAAATCTAAGATCTAAGATCTTCAGACAGAACAAATATGATGTGTTTATTATAGCTAGAAAGAAACACTTAGGACAAAAAACATGTTTAACAATGAGATGAAATCTAATGAATATACCGGACTGGGTGGAGCGCTTTTATAGGTCGAAACCCGGTGTGTGCTTCGATTGCTGCATGGACAGCGACCCTTCTCCCGAAGGCGTTCTGGGTCAGTGGCAGCTGACGTGGAAGCGGCTGGAGAGGCCCGCTCCTGAGCATTCCGTCGCATGTTGCTGATACAAACCTAGAGCGAGAAATGCGAAATCAGCAAATAATGTTTAAGACATGTATTTGGTTAAAAGTATTGTCAAGGCCCAAGTTAAGTTATATCAATTTAATCTCCATTGATTTAAAATCAATTTCTCTTGTTCTTTTCTATAAAATAGTTCAGACACACTCCTACCCCTGTCCGGTCAATTGCTAATTATTTTTTTTGGACATTTCATTATATTACTACCAAGTTTAAGGTCTCTTCAAGCTCTTTCTATTGGTATATGTTCCATTGAGATACAATACTTTAAAAAGAAATTACTTACAAAGCTAGAAAGTGTGACATGGAAGGATAAACTCGATTTATCATGCAATTGGAAGTGCAAAATGTGGGTCGTTCTAACATGAGAATTCGATGACAATTTCGCAAGAGGGGGGAGAGATGATTAATTGATTCTAACCTTGACGGCACGCAAAGACATATTGGTGGCATCTGGAGCGTGCAGCAGCTCCGGCTCAAAGGGCTTGGACGTGCTAACCAAGCCCTCATCATAAAAGCACTGCAGAATATCCCGCTGCTCGGCTGTGGTGGGAACCACAGTCTGCAAAACAAAACAAAAAATAAACGATTGTAAATCTACATATTTAAATCAACGGAAAAGATTCGGAATTAATAAACAGATAAAGAAATGTAACAGGCCCTAAATAAACCCTAAATAGAATGATATAAGTCAAATACTCACACGTTTAATGTCAAGAACACTTCAAGAAGACATTCTTGACTGTTGACCGTTGGTGAGAGTAGGTGTGCGGGGTGAGAGAGATGTGAGAGTCGATGTGAGCTGGTGAGAGTGGTTTGAGAGTGGCGTGAGACTGGTGAGAGTATGGTGTGGTGTGGTCAAACCATGTCAATCGGTGAGACACCTAGTGGTAAGGACATGAAGTGTCATTCGCGCAGGTGGTGCCATTGGGCATGAAGATTCGCAACTAACAAAGAAGACAAACATCTGGCCTCTGTCTGTCCGGTGCTGTCACCTGGAGATATTAGGTTAGAACCCTGAAGATTAATGATGGCACCACTTAGTGCCTATGGAGGGAACCAAAAAATGCAGGCCGAAGCAAAACAAACCTTAATAAAGCAGGGAGAAAATCTGTATATGGAAGATTTATCGGGGAGGAAAATCATCGCTATTTTGTTCCATCGTATATACATGCAGTAGAAGAGAAGTCTGTTCGTAGATTTCCAGTGACAAAAAATATCGTGATTTTGTTGTGTCCTATATAAATGTTGTACTATAAAAACTCTATGCATAGTTTATCATCGGAAATGGAACGTAACATCAGTGGAGAAATAAATAAATAAATGAATAAATATATATATTCCAGTAAAGACAGAGTTGTCCTCTCTTGCCCTGTCCGGTCCAGAGAGAGGTATATGTAGGCTCCGTCTTTTCAAGTAACCAACATTGGACAAAATATGTAGGCTCAGCCAACCTGTCCCGTCCAGAGAGAGGTTTATGTAGGCTCAGTCTTTTCATATAACAAACATTGGACAAAATATGTAGGCTCAGCCACCCCCCAGGGCCAACTTTGGGTATTCTGTGGCTATTGTAGGCTCAGTCTACTTACAGACCAACATGGGGTGTCAGGGCCCCTCCTACAATGAACAACAGATATTTAAGGGAAACAGGCAATGGTTTCCCTTTTGGTAGAGTGAGCCGCACATAAGGAGGGTGAAATACCACGCAGTGACCCATTCCGACAAATGCATCGAGTCACTGGTTGACCATTCATACGTAGAGTCAGAAAGCCGTATGACCGCGGGTTGGGTGACATTCTTGGGTTTTGAATTCAATTCAATTAACATGGAGGTGGCCCTCACTGAAGATAAGAGGGATAAATTAAAACAAGTGATAAGGGAAATTACTAAACACGGAACAGAACAGGATCTGCCAGGTGGCAGGACTGATCGAGCTCATAGTGGTGTATGCGCCAGCAGTAGAGTATGCAGGAATACACTTCAAAAGTCTGGAAATGGACAAATTAAAGCATTAAAAAGAAGTAAGGGGAATTTTTAGAGCACGATGTGGATATCAGAGGAAGGTCTAGAAGATCCAGACTTCATTATTGACATTCAAACACAGGATACCTAGTAAACTTACTGTTGACACGGTTCACTGCTGATACCATCATCCACACGGTTTCGGAACCTGAACCTAAATATATACTTTATGCTCGACACAGCTAACTGTCTATACCTCCGTCCACACGGCTCAATGTCTATACTTGATACATTTTTATTCAAAGACATTTGACGTCTGAAACATCCTTTATCTGTGTCCCTACTACTTCCATACCTATCTACACCGGAGTTTAGATGGCCGTCGATACAGTTTGACTGTCCATACGGATATCTAGCACCTCCTCACAGTCTACCTATTCCTACGTGTATTTGCTTCCTATTGTGACATGACAATGAAACTGTGAGCTAAGACATTCATAAAAAGTCTACATATCTACACCTGTGTTTCGACGGTCGGTCGATATGGTTTGACTGTCCATACGGATATCTTGCTTATTCAGGACTTCATTATTGACATTCAAACACAGGATAACTAGTAAACTTACTGTCGACACGGTTCACTGCTGATACCGTCAACCATAATATGATAGCGAGCTCAATAAAGACTTTATTATCGACCTATTAATACTCTAGTCGATACGGTTATCTATCCAGTCACCTAACGCCACGCAACGCCACACCACGTAATGCCATGCCACACCATGCCACGTAACTTCAACACAGTCTACCTCTTACTACCTGTGTTTCCTTCGGATTGCCTGTACGGATCCCCTAAAACTACATAAGCTAGGAATATGATCGATCGATGTGAGATGACAACGAAACTGTGAGCTAAAACATTCATAAAAAAGACTACCTATCTACACCTGTGTTTCAACAGTCGGTCGACACGGTTTCACTGTCCATAAGGCTATCTAGCTCACTCCAGACTTTATTATTGACATTCATAAGTATTGATATTCTAGCCGATACGGTTATCTCTCCAGCCACAACACAGGATACCCAGTAAACTTTACTCTCGACACGGTTCACTGCTGATACCGTCGTCCACACAGTTTCGGAACCGGAGATTAAATCCGTATTCATGGCCTCGAGGTCTACGTGTATGTGCGTGCGATGCATGCGCATCTGTCTCGTGAGGCATAAACATGGACAGGCAGGATGCAATACAATAATATAATGAATATCTTTACAACAAGAATTACTTATGGCTAATCAATTGTGATGTACACATCAGCCTGTAAAGTGACTGAAATTGTATGTTTCTTAGCTCAGAATGCTTAATTATGGAGAGTTGTGTCTTATACGAATACGGTCAAGTATGCGTAGACACTGCAAATGCAAAATGGCCCCCAACTGAAATCGCCGCTGGGGCCAAACAACTGATAGCCACCACACACGATGGCGCCACCGGTGATAGCAACAATGAAAACAGCTTCAAAGGAGTTACAACACATGGCGCCACAAGCGTGCCAAATGCAAAATGGCCGCCAACTGAAATTGCCGCTGGGGCCAACCAACCGATAGCCATCGCACATGATGGTGCCAACTGTGATCACAACAACGAAAACAGCTTCCAAGAAGTTACGACAGGTGGCGCCACAAGCGCGCCAAATGCAAAATGACCACCAACTGAAATCGCCGCTGGGGCCAACCAAATGATAGCCACCACACACGATGGCACCACCGGTGATAACAACAATGAACACAGCTTTCAAGGAGTTATGACACGTGGCGCCACAAGCACGCCAAATGCAAAATGGCCACCAACTGAAATCGCCGCTGGGGCCAACCAACCGATAGCCACCGCACACGATGGCGCCAACGGTGATAACAACAACGAAAACAGCTTCCAAGAAGCTATGACAGGTGGTGCCACAGGAGCCCCAAATAAAATATGGCCGCCAACTGAAATCGCCGCTGGGGCCAACCAACCGATAGCCATCACACACGATGGCGCCACCGGTGATAACAACAATGAAAACAGCTTCCAAGAAGTTACGATAGCTGACGCCACAAGCGCGCCAAATGCAAAATAGCAGCCAACTGAAATCGCTGCTGGGGCCAACTAACTGACAGCCAACCCACTCGATGGCGCCACCGGTGATAACAACAATGAGCAAACACTAAGCGACACAGGGGATGACGTCTATATCCCAACCATAAACTCATGCCCACCCGTAACCCCCATAGACTATAGCCCCATCCCAAACGAGATATGCCCACATCCACACATTCCTCAATGGGAAAAGCACCGCGAATACCTTGCAATATATCGGAAAGCCTATTCACTCACGGTCTCCAGGCTACTCTGTGAATATTGTATTAAATTGCTCCCTCTATTCCCAGGATACCCTGACAGAACACACAAAAAAAACCTGGAGGTATACCTAGCGGGCCTGGTGTGCGGGACATGGAAGAACAAGGCGGTACAGGCAAAGAAGTACATCCAGTTTGCGCCCGCCACAGCATCGACCCGCTCGCCCCCATGCAGTATGACCTAATCGCACCCATACTGTACCTAAACGAAACCCTCCCATCTCCGGGCACCCGCCGACTCCACACTACATAGCCTTAGGAGGGGTGGGACACAGGTCCGTGCAACGGCTGGCAGCACAATCTCCGAGATCATGCAGCTTGGAGCATGGACGTCGACCGCAGTCCATCACTATGTACCCAGAGCGACAATCCTGGACGGCCCCCGCACCCTCCTGTAATTGGTTGAGGGGTCGGGTCCCGCCCTCTTCTGAACTGTGAATCAGGACACTAACATTGGACCTGACCCATCTAGACATGTACATAGTGATTGAATTCTAACCTCTTTCTGAATTAAAAGATAATTAACCACTATTCACCTCATGACACTTGGTAAATTGTGCATGTTATAAGTAACATGGGTAATTTACGTGGTGGAGACCTCCCCCCACCCGTACTTAATCCGCCAGAAGTGGCGTGCCCCGGCCCGAGTTTCCAACGACCCGGCGCCCTCCTTTCACACTACACTCCACCGCCGCCCCTAGCGGCATTCTACCTGACCTGACCATTTCGAATTTCCCGCCAAATTGATCACGGGGTCCCTCCCAGTCGATCTCAAAAGTCACAACTACCTCAGCTCCGGTCAGAGAAGAACCTAACTTTGTCCCACCCACCCACACTGCTGATTAAGTGGCTAGCCAGTGGGGTTGAGGGGTCGGGTCCCACCCTCTTCTGAACTGTGAATCAGGATACTAACATTGGACCTGACCCATCTAGACATGTAGATAGTGATTGAATTCTAACCTCTTTCTGAATTAAAAGATAATTAACCAGTATTCACCTCATGACTCCGCCTTGGTAAATTCTTGAACCGGAGATGAGGGCGCCCTTTCTTTCTGTAACCAGAAGACAGTTAAGATTAGAGAATCTGCTTTGGTAGCCTGTCTGATGACATCCTCATGAGGTGTGCAGTCCACCGGATATTCGTTTTGATCAGAAGATCTTCCATAGAGGGCAGCCCTGTCCATTACTTAACCCATATTATCAGGTGGGGGCTGTGGGCGCTAGAGAGAGGAGTCAGTGTCCTCAATCCGAGTATATCTACTGATGTATTTTGAAACAGGAGTAGGATATGGAGCAATAAACATGGTGAGGTGTGCACTCAGCTTGATATTACCCAGGCGTGATGGTAACACAGTAGGCAAACACTACTTGATTAAGTGGTTTTGCAAAGGTTGCCATCAACAGAGACCTCCACAACCCAGATATGATAGCTTCTGGAGCGTGGAGAAGGTACTGAACTGGCTAGTTAGTCTACATAGCAATACTGTATTGAACTTGAAAATGTTGTCGCATAAAATAACATTGTTATTGTTACTTGTGTCGTCCCAAAGAGGACAAACCATTCTTAACCTGTCATTTGATAGAATGAGGATAGAGGAAGACACAGTGGTCTTCAAAATAAAAACACTGTTAAAAGATAACTAGTTGGGACAGCCACTGGACTTGATGCGCTTCTATGTGTATCCAGATAACAGAAAACTGTGTGTAGTGAGAACTCTGAAGAGTTACATAATGAGAACAGCAAACATCAGACTATGACATAAACAATTGCTCATCTCGTACATCGGTCCACATGGCCCAATCTCACAGGCCACACCGGCAAGATGGACCTTGAGCGGCATGGAGCTGTCAGAAATAGACAGAGCCAAGTACAGGGGACACAGTACTAGAGGGGCATCCGCCTCGGCAGTGAGCACACTGTAAGCAAATTCTACCACAAATCCTTGGAGAACCCAGGAGAGATACAACGAACCATCCTGAGAGGAGCAAGAAAGTGATTAAGTTGTAAAATGACATTGTTGCGCAAACTTGCAGCATATACTGGTGGTGGGATTGATTACAGTATAGATAAAGATATATAGGTATATGTTTATATGTTGGCCAAAAAAGAGGGCCATGTCAAAGACTTTTTCTTGAAGATTTATACTGCCTATCATGGATAAGTCTGAATAGACTTGTTTTCACCATTAGACAGTTTGTTGATAGAAAGCCCGAGCCTACACCTTTACCGACCCAAGGGATGCTTAACCTCCCACATCACATAGACATGGTATGAGAGCAACTGGCCTTTGATGATGCTGTAAGTTATACACAGCAATGGAAATCCAAATTGGCAGAGTTGGGCGCACAGGGAATCGAACCACCGACCTTCAGATTAGGAGTCCGACCTAAAAAAAAAGTCAGAGACTCTAACCACTGTGCCACAGAGAACACCACATCATATGATTGATATATGGGTCACTCTCCTGAAAACTGGCCAGAAGTGTCACGTGGAAAGTTAAAATCTAATATTAGAATTTTTTACATTTTGTGGTTGCAAATGAAAGCTGGAAATCTCCCCTTTACATCTATGTAAAATATAAATTGATGAGATAAAAAATAAAGGTGTAGTCCATGAATAAGATATGTCTTATGGCAGTATAACATGTGTGTCATATGTGTAACACATGTTTAGGACACCACACAGTCTGATTAATAAAAATCTAATCAGAATTAAATAATATCATACTTAGAAGCATATTAACCATGGCATAATATACAGAAATATGTAGTGCTTATAATGATACAAAAAAGTAATTGCCAGCCATGCTTTATTCACTGAATAATTAGTGTACAATATGTGTGCGGCATCCAGACACCACGGTTACACGTGTGATGGAAATTTGTAATGTTATTTCTGAAGACATAACATTTTCTTTTTTTTAATTTAAGCATGCATACATGTTAATAAATACTTCCTTTTTGATTTAGGAACTGTTTTGTTTGATATATCAATGCAATACAAGATGTTAATAAGGATTCAACCACGTCCCATATGTCATGTTACAAATGGCTGACTGTAAAATGGAGTTTTTTGGTACAAAAACACTTCATAACTAAAAGGACCAAAGTTGCACACAGTTTATTTTATTTCCCTTATTTCTTTCATCAAATCTGAACATGAATATGAAATGTATAAGGAAAAAAATGAGTAGGAAGGTTTTTATTGATGTTTTAAAATCCCATCCCATGCTGACCAGTTTTCAGGAGAGTGACCCATATATGTATAAATATGTGTACACCAAAGATATGTATATCCAAATACAAGAGAAAAAGTGAATAAAAAGGTAATGGGACAAAAGGTAAAATCTACTTGTCCTTGTTAAAACCGATTGTCGAAAGACTTGTATAAAACTAATGTCAAAAGACCAAAAGAATTGTATATTCACAGAAAAAGAGATGAAAGAAGGAAGAAGTATCAGAAGGAGAGAAATTCAGGTTACAAAAAACCATGCTACGAAGACTCTCCCCGGATACTTAACTTGTAAGTTGAAGTATTACTAAGATTGATTGATTGATTGATTGGTGGTTGCTTTACGCCGTGTCGGCAGCATAGGCCATATTCACGGCGAGAAATGTTTGTTTTTTGTTCAAACCATCGCTTTTACATGTAAAAGCAGACAATCAATTATGTGCCAATAGACACTAATTAAATTAGAAAGCTCACAATCATATATCTGTGGTCAAGGGAAACAAATTCCCATAGAAAAAGAAAAGTTTCATTAATAATTAATAGAATCCATTTAGTAAACTATATAAGGTGGTACAGTCCAGCTGCCCTCAAAAAGGCTAAAATGTTTTCCTGTTTTACCTTAGTAAAAAGGTCATGCATACTGTCTGCAGTGTAGAACCGTTGGCGCAGGGCCAAAAAATCAACGCAACTTAGTAAAATGTGTTTGAGTGTCAGTGGGGACTGACACCCAATACATTCAGGGGGAGGTTCCCCCTTGAGCAGAAAAGCATGTGTAAGCCACGAGTGGCCAATACGGCAGCGGCTAAGGACCACTTGGTCCCGCCGACCTCCCGCATGAGTCTGTGGTGGCTTTCCCACAGATGGTTCAATTTCTTTAAGTTTATTAATGTTTTCATCCCACTCATGTTGCCATTTGGATTTTATGTGGGTGGCTATTAGTGGTTTCAGATCAGAGTGAGGGATCAGACACGGTTCAAGATCACAGTTCAGGGCCTTCTTCGCAGCCCGATCAGCTCGTTCGTTTCCTTGTATGCCAGCATGGCCAGGCACCCAGCACAGGTGGATATCATACCCATCTGTTGTCAGTTGGTTCATTTTATAAATGACCGTTGCTAGAATAGGGTGATTCGTTTTCAGTCCAGCAACAGCCAGGAGGCAAGAGAACGAATCACTGTATATAACATAGTTGGTGTGGTTGGATACCTCGATACACTCCAAAGCGAGAAGGAGTGCTCGGGCCTCTGCAGTGAAAATCGAGCTCTGATCGGGCAAACGTACACCAAATTTTTCCCGTCGGCAGACTGCCGCAGCAGCTACCCGGCTTTGGTCTTTCGAACCATCAGTGTATATGGAGAGGTAGTCTGCAAACTGGCCTTGAATCTCTGCATGCAGTCCTTGGTACTCGAGTGGATGTGTCCCAGATTTCCTCAGTTCCGTGAGTCGGAGGATAACCGATGGCTTTCTCAACGACCAGTTTGACTTAGTATTACTAAGCATGAGCACATTGTGGACGTTGTCACTACACGCCTATGTCGTAGACTACCCATCACCAACCAAATAGTTGACAATCTAGTCGCTATAGAGTCATCCTACGAATCTACAAATACAAAGGTAAGGATCAGGGGCCCACCCACCCACACCATACAAAATTAAGAAAAGTACTCGAGTATAAATAACAAACAACATATTTTTTGGGACAGGGTAGGTTGCCTGATAGGGGAAGTTAGTATGTTTTTTGTATCCCTCCAACTACAAATACTGAGGCTACATCCGGTCCTGCGCAATCTTGTCCTCTCCCCTGATCCTTACCTTCGTATTTGTAGATTTGTAAGAATCTTAGTAATACTTCAAGTTACATGTAAGTCTAGCTTTAATAAGATATAAACGAACATAACTACTAACAGCTGAGACTATTGCTGTTCAGCGATGAAAACAAGCTGCGATGCGATGCGACTTACTCGTTATAGACAGGGTAAATAAACCATCACAAAAAATAAGGCAAAACAAGTAGGATGGGCATGAGGGGTAGCAACAGTAGGAAGGGAACGACCAGCAGTAGGACGGGAAGGAGGGTACCAGTAGTAGGATCGGAACGTGGGTACCAATAGTAAGACAGGATTGAGGGTAACAACAGTAGGACGGTAATGAGGAGTACCAGCTGTAGGACAGGAACGAGGGTGCCAGCAGTAGGACAGGAATGAGGGTACCAACAGTAAGACTTGAATGAGGGGTACCAGCAGTATGACGGGAATGAGGAGTACCAGCAGTAGGACGTTAACAAGGGAGCCAGCAGTAGGACCTGAACAAGGGTATCAGCAGTAGGACGGGAACGAGGGTACCCACGTTAGGATGGGAACAAGGAGCACCAGCAGTAGGATGGGGATGAGCGTACCAACAGTAGGACAGGATTAAAGGTAGCAGCAGTAGGATGGGAACTAGGGGTACCAGCAGTAGGATGGGAACTAGGGGTACCAGCAGTAGGACAGCTACGAGGATACCAGCAGTAGGACCAGAAGTAGGATGGGAACAAGGGTACCAGCAGTAGGATGGGAACAAGGGTACCAGCAGTAGGATGGGAACTAGGGGTACCAGCAGTAGGACAGCTACGAGGATACCAGCAGTAGGACGGGAACAAGGGTACCAGAAGCAGGATGGGAACAAGGGTACCAGCAGTAGGATGGGAACAAGGGTACCAGCAGTAGGATGGGAACTAGGAGTACCAGCAGTAGGACGGGATTGAGGATACCAGCAGCAGTAGGACGGGAACAAGGGTACCAGCAGTTGGACAGGAACAAAGGGAACCCACAGTAGGACTGGAACGAGGGTACCAGCAGTAGGACAGGAATGAGGGTACCAGCAGCAGGACAGGAACGAGGGTACCACAAGCAGGACGGGAACGAGGGTACCAGCAGTAGGACGGGAATAGACGAACCAGCAGTAGGACAGGAATGAGGGTACCAGCAGTAAGACAGGAATGAGGGGTACCAGCAGTAGGACAGGAACGAGGGTACCAGCAGCAGGACAGGAACGAGGGTATCAGCAGCAGGACGGGAACGAGGGTACCAGCAGTAGGACGGGAACGAGTGGTACCATCAGTAGGACGAGAACAAGTGCTACCAGCAGTAGGATGGATATGAGGGGTACCAGCAGTAGAACGGAAACGAGGCTCGCAGCAATAGGACGGGAACGAAGGCTGCAGGACGTGTTGGTGGGGCACCCTCAGGCCAATAACACGCTGTTCACCAACACCCAGTTGGTGCACCAGTCCTTATGGTCTCCATGTTAACAGGTGAAAGCGGCTAAACCTGTCTCACTCTGCCACATTGTAATATCTACTGTGTGATTTCTCCTGTGTAGTGAGCCCGGTCCTCTGGGGTGGTAGAGTAGTGAAACACAACACAACTGACAGTGTGCTGATGTTTATTCTCTGACAAATAACTGGTACAATGCAATGGTACTCTTCTCTCCTCCTCATGTGTGTGTGTCTGCTTGCATGAATGCATGCCCAGGTGAGTGTGTGGTCCCCTTATATAGCCTGACCACTCTCCACTCCCTGGCAACAAGCTTTACCCAGAATGCAAAGTAACTTCCTCTCTATGGAACCATTCTCACAATAATCAACAGTCGCATTCCCTTCTGGAAGGCAGGCTCAGTGAATGTATTGTTGACAGCTTACCAACAATTCATCATAGCATTATACTCAACATATAGGGATACTACCCCTGCTAGCCATTACATACTGTTTAGTAGGTTTTGTATCATGTTGGTACACTGACATAATCACATCTCATTCTCTCACCCTCCTCTTACTATATTTTATTACTATTTCATTCAACAAAATGTCACTCTTATTTATCTGGATTCTGGCTCAACTAACTTGGATTGGGCTAGTGGTGACACATCCTGCAAGGGGTGGGTGGTTGTGACTAAGGCCCACCACCTATACAAACACCAGCCACCCAAATGCAAGCACCACCCACCACCTTTAAGCAAACCCTACTGGCAGCCTGGAGCCGGCCCCCTTATACAATAAGCAATAATTACAGGTCCTATTTTTAGGGCTGTATTTGCTTAGTCCACGCATTTAATTAATTGCTGCTGGGTTTAAGGTGGATATCGTTTCCATACTTTTACAACATGTCACACTGCAAAAGGTTGTGGCGGTTTATGACTCCGACCTTACAGACGTCGCTGCTTCCACCTAACTAATCATTCTTTGCAACCACCACCCTGAGAAGCTAAGGATGAGAAGTGGGAGATGTGGGTTTGGCAGCCTTGTGGCCGAGTGGGTGCTGTGATATATGCGTAATAGATGTATAGGCATGTGGCTAATATATGATAATGAGATGCAAAGGTTTGAGACAAAGGATTATGTAAATGAGATGACATCATGGAAAGTTTAGCCAGCAGGTTCAGGGAGCCCTGGGCATGAATAAACCATTCAGTATCCAGAAGTCAAAGTGTTCAGACGTTGTACTTTCACAGGTGCTGGCAGGTGATTAGGGACGTGTTTCATCATGAACGCCCCTACCATGGGAGGGCGGCGTGTGTGTATTCATAGGAGAATGGAGACCAGGCTAGCGATGAGCTGGAGCAAGTTGATTCCAATTTACATTCTCGTTGACGATCGTTCAGGCAGAAAAATAAACTTGGTTTATAAAGAAAACAGCGCAAACCATTATTAAATCGGCCATTGATTTTCTATAACTTATTCAGAATTAGAAAACTGCCACTTTTGGACAAAACCCAGAGGAGAAATGAGTAGTCAATTGTCGTAACCAATGGCACCCTTTTCAATGCATAACTAGTTATAATTCATAACATGCCGACAAATATGGGAAACAAATTCGTCGATATATTAGAAGATCATATGGCTCAGATATAGTTAATTACAATTCCAACCTAGGCCTGTGAGTAGTTTGTTTACAATTTCTCTTGGTATCATGTGCATAAGGCAATTTGTCCATACATCATATAATTGGAATTAAAGGGCTTGGCCTATAATAAATACACCCACATATATCACATTTATTAGAATCACAGGGTTCTCCGTTAGAACCATGTGAGCACCTCTAAAACTAAGCCTTAATAAAACTGAGGAGGGTGGCGAAAGACCTGCAGGAGGGTCTGATCTGTACAACTGCTTGAAGCGGAATGACTTTACTAGACAAGTTAGATGACCGCGAAGTATTCTTGTTACCATGCGCACAATACACTACAGTATTATGATCGCATAGGGACATGCATTTTATTTTGACTTAGATTGCCTAGTAACTCAAGGTAGCGTGCTTAGGAATCGTCAGGTTGGTCTCTATGTTAGGAAGTATTCATGTTACTATGTAACATGCACAATATATAATACAAATAGCGATTAATTTGTGATCCCTGTTTCAATCAACATAAAACGTGGCATATTTATGTACTTTCATCTGAAAAATTCAAATCCTCCCATCGATTTGAAAACTTATGAATATTAATTAGCACATTAGCATATTAAACTGACATGCATCGTCTATTAAGCATGATTTTCATAACTTAAGTTTTGTTATGTAATGACTAATGTATTAGGGTTGATGAGACTCCTTAAATGATAATGCTAAAATAAATCCCCTGAGAATCATGCATACAATTCAAAAATATTCTAAGGCCTCCATCTGGTGGCCATTTTAGATGAGCATCATGCCATGTTGGACTGTTCTTAACATAATTTTGTTAAAAGATATTATTATGGTAAGAATCTGCATCTTCTGGTCTTAAAGAAATTTAGTGAAATTGAGAGAAATCGAGATAAATGTTATTAATTTAAAATACATACCTTCAGAAGTATGTGATATGGGCTAGTGTTACCACTCTTCACCGCAATTGTCCCAGTGCAGAATGAGGTCATTGAACTACCGCCTCAGTGAGTCTCGGAGTTATATTTCGCAAATAAGTACAGTGTACTTCAATTTTAACCTTCTTTTTATGCGGTTTTAAATACTTAGCTAGAAAGGGATGCGATATCTCATTTGCTTGATGTCTGGCTTTACATATCCAGCAACCAAACATAAAGTAAGATGGCTGATTCGCAACGAGCAAATTACGCGTTTTACTGATAATAAGAGTTGCCTAATTCCAGTTTGTTTGGGGTTGAAAGTGAAGCAAGCTGTGCACAAACATGACTCACATCCCGTGTGAACAGGCCAGGCTGCGGCACCGTACTCACAGAGTCGAACACCACTCTCGTCACGGAAGCACATCCTCCATTCGTCAGCAACACGGCTCACCTTTGGGACGCTGTCAACACTTCCGGTCAGGCGGACCCTGGCGCCACCCATCAACAGAGTCAATTACAAAGCGGGCATGGGGGCGCTCAGCGAGCTGCACAGTCCCCACGGTCCGACTGTGGTGCTTTACCTTTCAACACAGCTGCTTATGCCTGACATTAATTGGCCCGATTACACAGACCTAGTTCAGGGCTAGCTTCCGCCAACAGCCCCTACTAAACGGCCTAAAGTGCACATTGCGCCGCTTGATCAACTTCATAAGGCTGAGAGCAGGGCTTAGTTTGTTAGTGATCGAGTGTCGCTGGCTGCACACCTACTAACCAGCAACAGAGGTAGGTCGGGCCAACCCACGCCTACATTCACATTGCGCACACCGAGCACCTGCTGGACCCACGCATCTCACACCCTAGACTACAGTTAAGCTACTTATCTCTAAGACAAGAATCACGGAAGATGTAAATACCCAGCGCCAGCTATCACAAGTCAGTAGTCTTAGGAAATGGAGGAATTGTTCTAAGTAAAGGAAATAACTGCCCCCCCTTAAAAAGTTGATCTTTTTCACTTCCTTAATTTATATATACATACTTTGGTGTTTAAAACAATACATAATGCATTTAAAAGGGATGAGTGAGTGACTCCAAGTTCGAATTGTTTAAATGATGTAATTAGTGGTACATATAATCCATGTAGTCCATTGATTTCTATTTAACCTACAGTTTGTTTTAATGAATGTGTTAAAAAAAGGTTAAGCCTCAAATACTGTAGCCTTTATTGATTGACTTCTTAGGTTTAGCTTTCGTTGCTCTCCTTCCAACCAGGGTTAGAATGTTCTTTTGGTAGATCCTGCTTGCTATCGACCACCTGTTTGGTCGGGATTCCCAATTGGTCCAGTTAAAACCAGCCATTAGAGGTCAGAAACGAGGCAGCCAGACATTGGTAAGCGAATGTCATGAACACAGAGGTAGTTGGTAAGCATTGCGTCCCGTGCCCGGCCACTCTGGCCTGGGCTACACTCATTGGTTCGTCTGCGCGTAGTGAGATACATAAAGGTCTCCACAACACTGTGGCAAAGTCTTAAGTTTAGTCTCCGCCTTGTAGAATGTCCCACAAAAAAAGGAATGCTGTAGGTATAGCTGGTCACCAGATCGGCCAGGCAACCGACTTGAATGGTTGAGCGGGCCGGCTTGCCTCCACTTAACCAGATGGTGTTTGCGAAGACTCTGATTTTGTGTGAGCGCCCAGTGAAGCCCCAGTCACACTATGCCTTGGCTTGCGACCGAAAAACCCAAGTCACCAGTAACTCATTGCGACCAAACCAACCAATAAAAATGGTCGCCGACTTCCTTGCGACCATTTTACATTAACAAGCTACTACTGATCACAAGAGAAGCTACTAAAAAGCACAATGCAATCTACTACTCTAAGCACAATACAATCTACTAGAAATCACAATACAATCTACTACAAAGCAGAATACAAGCTACTACAAATCAGACTACA